>JAWQEG010009050.1:0-28117 GCA_033782935.1 Petrolisthes cinctipes
TGCCAGGAAACATGACCACTGCTAGTTTGATTAAGGGGGTTCCAACCTAATACATTTTTGGTACAATGGTGCACTTTGATTCCCGCAAAGTGTGCTAGGAAACGTGACCAGATTAACAAAATTAAAAGTGTGCCGTTGCTTGGAATAGTTTAGAGGAATCAATTGCATGCTACAGATTTATATACACAGTACGTACCTCTTCCCAATCAGTCTTAACATATATATACAGACAAGGGTAAGGATATTCTCGTCATTATTGTAATTTCTAAGTGGTGGTTGTGGTTTATGAATAATGAACAGCTGGGAGATACAGGATGATGCAATGTTAAAGAGATAGTATACTTTTGAAAGATAGGAGTGCCTTGATTCCTCCAATAAAGCATGCCAGGAAACCCACCCAGCAGATGAAGAAATATAATGGTATCCTAGCTGTTGCCTGGAATAATAGGTTGGAGGAATCATTTACTCCAGATTTACCACCCAATACTAAGCTCTCTATATATACCCACTTAAAGCAATTACCTCTTCATCTCATCAGGGTCACGTGAGAAGGATTAGTATCTCTCTATTATAACTCCAACTGGAAAAACATAATCACTTAATCACATAGTAGTAGTAGTAGTCAGGCACAAGTCATTTAAGGGGGTGCGGGAATAGGGGACAGGCTTGTGGGGGGGGGGGACTGGGGGGTTGCAGGAATAGGGGGACAGGCTTGGGGTGGGTAGAAAGCCTGTCAACCTATTCCCGCACACCCCTAACCCCCCCCCCCCTAAGCCTGTCCCCCTACTCCCGCACCCCCCCCCCAAGCCTGCCCCCTACTCCCGCACCCCCTTCACCCCCCCCCAAGCCTGTCCCTTACTCCCGCACCCCCTTAAGGACCCTGTGAACGTGTACGAGAATTGGAGGCTTCTGATTCCTCCTGACTATGCCATGAAACAAGCTCCTTCCATATGGGTAGTGTTTCGTGACATTATAATTATGAACGACTCATTTACCTCCAATTTTCTGACTACATCACAGGGTCCCTTAAATAAGTCTACGGAGTCCACACACCGATATTCACTTTAATTAAAATGTTCTTCGAAGAACAACCAAGAAGGAATTAATCCGTATGCAAGAACTCCTTCGTGGTGTATATGTACGATGGTGTGGTACCGGTACGATGGTTCCATAGACAAACAACAGAGCCATCGTATCTGTACCACACCATCTTCAACACCGTCAATGTTCTTGATTACGACCCTTACGTTTTCTATGGACACATACACACACACACACACGTTCAGCGACCATTATGACATTATCAATTATAGTAATACATGTTAATAATTGATGTGTATATATTGTATTATATTGTATTGCATTATATTGTATTGCATTGTATTGCATTACTGTATATTGTATTGCATTGTAATGTATTATATTTAATTATATTGCATTGTATTACTGTATATTGTATTGCATTGTATTATACTGTATTGCATTATATTGTATTGTATTATATTGTATTATATTGTATTGTATTGTATTACAGGAAGGTCGAAGGATTGTGTCAGCATTAATCCAACAGGTGACATACAGAGAGTTCCTGCCTATAGTGTTGGGTGATAGTATAATGCAGGAGTTCCATCTCTATCCACATGACACACCCACATCAATACCCACTTACCAACCCACAACAGACCCGTCCATAGCTAATGCCTTCGCCACGGCAGCTTATAGGTATTGTATATTATATTTTTTGTTTTTTTATATATAGAGTAGCAGTAGGGGTGTTTTATTTCTCCAAAGTATGCCAAGAAACAGGACCAGATCAACAAATATAATGGTGTCCTGTTGCTTTATGTCTGTTACAGTCCAATCATCCAATCAAAAGGAATGTATTTTAAGTATATTGGTAAGCACATCTAACCTTACAGAAGAATGTCATGATTTAAATTCATATGAGATTACCTTCCTCTCCTATACTGAACTCTACTGTACAAAGCAGGAATGACTGCACAACAAAAAACAAAACTTAAAAATTATTGACTCACCTCTCCATCTCTATATCTTGGTCCTCCCAGTGTCAGGTACCAAAAGCTCACTGTCATGCATGGGTAGGACTGAACCATATATCCCTGTGATATATTATATGACAGTGACAAAAGCTCGCCTGTCTTGCATGAGTAGGACTGACTGACTGTACATCCCTGTGATCTGTTATTTATTCTGTTATAATGGCTTTCTTCTTGTCCATCAGGTTCGGCCACACACTGGTGAGTGATGTGCTGCGTGGGTCAGGTGACAAGAGGGTGCCACTCTCTGGGAACTTCATGGACCCACACGTGTTGGTTGAGGATGGTAGCAAGCCCTCGGACCTCCTGCTGGGTCTGGCCTCGTCTCCTTCACAGGCTGCTGACTCCTACCTCGTCCTTACCCTCTCTAACAAACTGTTCGCCAAGCCAGAGGAGCCAGTCGGACTTGATCTCATGTCCCTAAATATTCAGGTGCAGCACTTACTGTTAGAGGTTTAATGAAATATTGTGAGAAATGTTTAGGGTGCTATTATTAAACTTTCTCATCGTCGAAAAAACTTTTGTCGCTCAATTCCTATTATTTTGCAATACGAATTTAGCGATAAGAGTACTTTTTGTCAAAGAAGAAGTTTAATTATACCTGTACCACCCTTGGACTAAAATATACCTGTACTACCCTTAGATCCAAATATACTTGTACTGAAACCACCCTTACTAGACTCAACCTATTTGTTGGAATGAGACAAGGATGTGCTATAATATCAAGTGGGTGCTTAGTATGTGTCCAGGAACTTAGGCAGGAGTGAAAGAGGTTCCCTAGAAAGACTGCTTTAAAATGTTAGTCCATGTATTGGTTCCTTGCACTAGGGTAATTTGTAATGACTTTTGTGAGGGATAACTGAGAATCTTATGGGTACAGTATTTCAGTCCCTCATACTGTTTTTCTGATTTTATTTTTTCAATCCTTGCTTTCATCTGTTTTGATAAAGGAAAAATGGAATATTGCTAATGATGATGATATTGTGCACCAGTCATCTTGTGCTGTATTGACAGTTTCTTTTTCAGGTACAGTATATTCATGTGAACACTTATCTATTAATCAGTGTTGATACAAAATATAGTATTGACCTATATCTTTTCATACTGTATATTGTGTCAACAGCGAGGGCGTGACCATGGATTGCCGGCTTACACTGTGTGGCGGAGGGCTTGTGGGTTGTCAGACATCACCTCCTTCCCTGGACTGGCAGCTGTCATGAACACACAGGCTGCTCACACCCTCAGCACTGTATACAGGCAAGTCACCATCAATGGCTCTCAGTAGTAGGTAGTCAGTAGTATAAATTTCTAATGTCTATAAATAATGTTACAATCATTGGATATTTACATTATCTGCCAGTGACAGACTGCTTGATTACATTCAATAGTCGGACTGTTTGTTGGATTGAGAACAATAGTTGCAAGTCAAATTCTTTATTATAGCAATTGAATATACACTATTGGTATACTGTCCTGTACCATCATTGATTTTTATTTGGAATATAGCAAATGTATTGATTAGAAAGGTAAATATGTAATGATATGAGTGCCTATGAGTGTGAGTCTTTATGGTAAGGGTGAGGTAAGGTTTAATCTGGATTTAATCAGTAATACTGTAGTTAACTAGTTCTCAGTTGATAGTTTTAATGCTTGCACTCTTTCAGTTTCAATTCAGCATTACTTTGTAGCAGAATAATAAACAAGATAAACTAGTAAATGTTGAGAAAGGCAACCAAAATTATAGTCTAATAGAAATGTGTATAAAACAGAATGGTTTACATTTTCAACATGTACTGTACTGTATAATTAACATGAGAAAACGTGAACACCCTGTATTACTGCATTTATATGGTATTATAAGGTTCAAATCCAATAAAGTCCAAGTACTGTCCTAAATTAAATAGGTAGTCATAAACATATATGTTTATGACTACCTATTAAACAGCAGCTTGGATTTGCTCATAAAATCCAGTACAGTATTGTACTGTATAGTACAGTATACTGTACTGTTTTTGTTTCATCCACTGTACTTGCTCACAACTGTGTTACATGTGTATATGTAATAAGCTTATCTCTGAGAGGACATACTTTCTGGACTAAATTTGTCTTGCTGTTTGTAGGAATGTGAATGATGTGGACTTGTTCCCAGCGGGCCTTTCTGAACGTTCTGTCTCTGGGGGCCTTTTGGGGCCCACTTTCTCCTGTCTCCTGGCTCAGCAGTTCTCCAACATAAAGGAGGGTGACAGATTCTGGTACCAAAACTCTGAACAGCCTAAACCCTTCACAGCAGGTACAAGAATTACATATTAGCAATATGAATTGACAATATTGGAATTTTCATTACAGAATGTTTAGTTTTTCAGCATTTAGGTTTTATAGAAGACAACTAACTTAGCATTTTTCTTTAGCAATCTTTTTTATATATTATTCACCCTGCACCATCACCCTTTAGTTTTCAAATTATCAGTTCTATTAAGTAGAATGAGACAAATAATTCAATAGAAAAGAAAAGGAAGGAATATGAAAAAATTATTCAGGGAAAAAGTAGTATAAATTAAGTAAAAAGTTGATGATGTTGCATTGACAGATCAGTTGGGTAGCCTGACAAGGATGAGTCTGGCCTCCCTCATGTGTCACCACCTCAACCTTTCCAGCCTACAGCCCAACCCATTTTTGGCAGCCTCAGTCCCAGGGTGAGATTACTGAAGAAAAGTATGAACATAAGAGCCTTTTACCTTTTTGTTATTGTCAGGGGCGAGGGGCACGGGGAACCCCTCCCCTGTAAGATTTCCCTAGCAAAGGGCTACCTCCAGCATGGAGATAAATACCTGGTATAAAAAAAAAAAAAAAGTTATTGTCAGAATGGATTTATTCCTATCAGTAACATGAGTCCAATAGGCAAACAACAATATGTATGGTAGGTTTGAGAAGGGGAGAGTATGTGAACCCAGTTCTTCTCTGACTACAAAATACTGTACTGTATTAGATACAGTATAATTTTATTAAAATATGTGTCCTTTCTCTTGCAGTATCACAAGTAGCTCAGATACTAGAAATTATACATTTATATTTAATCCATGTGCCATTACTCTTACAGTAATATAAGATGACATAATACCAGGTACAGTCCAGTAGTTGTACTAATATAAAATGGTCTTGATCTTACAGTAATGAGCCACAGCCCTGTTCCTCCTACCCAACTCTGGACTTGAATCAGTGGAAAGAGGTTACTGACCCACATCCCAGGTCAGTTATACTTCACCTACTCACTGTGGTAATGTAGATTTTAGTTGTTTCCTCTTTAGGTAAAGCATCCATGAGCTAAGAATAATGTAAGTCCAGTTTCATAATTCTATGAATGACCAATACCTCTGGGCCTCTGTAGGAATGAAGGAATAAGGAATGGAGCTTCTCATTGTGTTTCCCTTGCAGTACTGTTGGTACAATACAATAATATCATTTTTTCCATAATTTGAAGTACAAATTTTCAGTATTTGTGTAGTCATCCCAGCAATTTTTACTCACTAAAACTATTCAGTTCAACACCAATATTTTTTGCATTTGAAATACAAATCTATCAGTGCTGGACTAGTGATGTTGATCAGCAGGGTTGAGATTGTATTAATTGCTAATGCCATGGCTAAAGAGCCTATACTGCTTACATTTGATTGGATTTTTTTTTTTTTTTTTTTTTTTTTGTAATAGACTCCAGACACATTGAAGAAACCCAAATTAATGGTTGTAAATGTAGTGTGTATGATATGACAGTATAAAACTGTTGGAAATCTTATTGCTGAAGTTATACTTAAGCTTTAATGAGCATTGTATATGTCAGGATTCAAACTACTGTAGGTAACATATAAAGATGAGTCCCAGCTGTGACTATTTCACTTTCAAACTTCATATGCTAACAACCTTACTCTGCTATTATGATAATATAATGAATATTTTGTACAACACATTACATAATGATATAATATGCCAGAAGATGAGTCCTAGTAATGTTTTAATTTGTTATTAAAATAATTCATCATTTTCCAGTGTTTTATACATTGGCATACAATATAATATACAGTAATTTATTGTCAATACAAAACTGAATACAAATCCCCAATGTGGGACTACATTTAACTAACTCTCGACTATTGCTGTTTTCTTCCATGTGGTACGGTATGTGGTGTGGGTGTTTACCAGTGAGATGCGGTGTACTGGTGTGGGCATCTGGCAGATATTACCTGGTATGCAGACCTGGTGTTCCCTTAACTGTCTCAACCACTTCCCACCATTCTGCCCGCCCTCTCACTGCCAGTGCTACCTTGCCTCGTGACTCCTCGCACTTACTCACCTACAGGCCTTGCAAATGGTATCGAAAGAGAGATATGGGAATCATGGAGGTTTTACTTTGTCAACAAGTTGAGCCTCTGTGGTTATCTGTCTTACTGACCTTTATAGTGTACATTACAGTTTATAAACAAAAAGATTTATTTTCATATTGTGTCACTGGTCCAACATTACCACTCATTCTCCTATTTTACATTGTACTCCTTTCACACAAGTAGCCCATCTTATCCAAATAAAACCTGCTACTGTAATTTCAGAACAAAAATACTGTATGAGTATTATCTTCTTCAGCTTCTACTGTAGGCCTACTTGCCAATAATGGTGAGGCCCAAAAATTTCACCAGATATCTTAGTATGAAAGAGCAAGGGATGAAGGTAGCATAGACATTGTTGGTGAGCAAATATTGGAAATGGAAATGTATTTAGTATAACATCATCTGAAGGTTTATCTATCAGTTTGCTATATTTCACCTTGCTCAGTCATAATCTAATTACAGTATTACTTACAAGCTGTGATAATTCTATTTAATTGTTGTAGCAAGATTCCCATACATCAGTTTTATCAATTTATAGATGTACTGTAGCCTACTAGGTAATCCAGATTTGTATGCTTCTTCAGTTATGGAAGCTACAGTACTACCATATTGCTCTGCCATCCAGGGGTATACCATATTTTCATACTTCCTTAATAGTAGGCTACTGTATACCTTTCTTCACTACTACACCTGACTAAACCATACCCAAATCTGACAGAACTAAGCTTGCCTCATCTAGTTTCCAACTATTGTATGGTTTACTTGTAGATATAGATGTTTAATTCAAGACAATATGTCAACTTTGTCTTTCTTTCAAGGTTGTTCAGTTCTGTTATTGACTGATTACTGCAGCAGTTCATAGCATTTTTTATTGTGATTTGAAAGTACTGTAACACCCACTGTGACTTCAGTATGGTATTGTATTGACCAGACAGCTCATGCTAGTGCCATCTTCAGACTTAATGTAAATATAATTCTGTATGGCAGTGTTGTGTTGGTTTATAAGCATATAAACAGAGTTGCCCATAATGATGAGCAAATTTCCTTCTGTGTAAGTGTGTATGAATTGTTATACATTCCTCTTCCATTATACTGTATACTGGTAATTTCATATTGTGTATACATTCCTATTCCATTATATACTGGTAATTTCATATTGATGCATTAATCCATATGGCACTTGGGCCCCATACTTACTGTATTACTACCCAGTCTTGCCATATTTACTTGTGATTACACTGTGTACATAGTTTAGCAGAAAATGTTGTTATGTCTGTAATGTGTTGACACTTATGTGTTATTCTTATGATTTTAGCATGCGTAATAGCCAATGATGGTGTAATTAAGTTACTGTACTGTATAAACAAATATTACAATAATGTGCTTCTTTCTCATAGTGGTTTTTAGTTATAAATATACAATATAATTACCCAGGGAGAAAGATTGATTGATGTTTGGGGCCTATGCAAGAACATTTGTGGTGTGACGATGGTGTGGTACCAGTATGATGGCTCCATTGACAAACAACAGAGCCATTGTACAGGTACTATGTCATACATGGATGTTCTTGCATACGACCCTTTGTTTCATCTACTCACTCACTTTAATACTCATCGGCCATTTCTGTGTTTGATTTGGTTATTGCCTCAAAGTATCTCATGCATGTGATATACTGTATAAGTATTAAATAAATATTAATCTTATTGTCTATTATTGTTTTGACTATTGATTTGAAATGAACAATGATAGCTTTAATACATCAATTAAATAGTTTTGTCATTTAGGCAAGACTAGTGAGGCTAGAAATCAGTGTAAGCCATTGACATGAGTGCAGGTCAATCCAAAAAAATAAATTACACTGGTTGACTGTACAGATTCATCTTAGTGTATTGTATTGTAAAAATATGCATTCAAGACAGGTATGCCCTTCATGGTAATTGGTGTTCGTGCAAATTAACTCTTATGGATGAAGCTTTTTCACCACATTGTAATAGTTATGCTATACAGTATAAATATTCTGGCCTTGTACTGTAAGGAGCTCATAACAACTGGAGAGCTAACTGTATGGAGTTAAGGTTATCTATGGAGGCATTTGCTGCTGCTACAGTATTTACGTTTTTCATAGCAGCATTAACCCTACCACTATTCTCAATTTAACGAGGTGAGCAGTTGACGTGCTGGGGATCATTGTGGTGTGTTTTGTTTTGCTTTGCTTTGTGTACTAGTTTGCCTTCTAATGAGGTAAAATTTAACTCATGTTTTAACCCTTCTGATGGTTGCCAAACAGCCATTTGCCTTGTCTGATGTTGTTTACAAGTCCTTTCACTTTTCTGTTAACTCTCAGCATGCTTTTCTTGCAGTGTACGGGGCTCCTGACTGACATATAGTGAGGGTAGCCTGTTCTGCTTGATGGTGTTGTGGTGTTGCAGAGTGGGCTCTCCCCTACATTTACAGTATATACAGTATAATCTCTGTATCTTCTTTTGCTTCTTGGAGTTGTTGCATTTATCATGCTATTGCTTCATCCCATGTGCTAATTTCCGTTCAATTGACAGTTTTTGTGTACTAGCATTACTGAACTGAATTATAACGTTTATTTGTCCATATCCTGGTACTGTACCATCTCAGTGACAGGTGCCCAGTATGGCTTGGTACTAGTTTTTCCTTCTGATTTATTGGGTTAGGTACTTATATTTGTCCATTTTGTTGTACCATCTAAACAAAGTGTCCATTTACAGGATATAAGCCTGGTACAGTACTAATTTTTGCATTGTTTAATTGAATTTTGACCTGAAGGTTCCATTACCATTAATACTAAGTACCATACTTTAGATCTGGCACTCCATATCCTTGTGGTTTGACTTCACCTCCAGGAAATTTTCATTCCCTATGAAGGTCAGGTGCTTTGGATTGTGGACTGTAGCACTGTGGGTCTGATGTTCAGTGATTGTCCTGGAGTTGACGGTGATGACTCCTCAGTATCTCCTGGATGAGCCATGTTAGTGAGTGGAGTAGGCATTGGTGTGATGGGGCAAGGTTATAACTCAACTGGAAAGGAACAGGAATGGACATTAAGGCTGACTGGACAGGTTCCTTCTACTTTCTACTTCATCTGCTGTTGAGGTGATGACCGAGATCCCCCACCAAGCCTTGCATCTGGGAGAGTGGATGCCCCTCGGAGTGAGAGAGTCTATTACCGTAGCCTGTGGAGGCAGAGGGAAGCGAGAGCCCATAGTGTCTCTAGTAATTAGGCAGTCGGAAGCGCCATAGCTATATAGCCCCTGCACCAAACAAGGAGAGGTGAGTGAAAGGCCGCTCACACAAAAAGGCAGTGAGAGAGGCCTACAGTAGCCTATAGCCTACCTTACAAGAGGCTACCATCAACAGAAACAGGCATCATAGAATGAGGACAGTTTAATTAACATCATCAACCAGCAGGTCATAGTTAGTAGGCAAATGGAGACAACGCCATCTCCACCATCACATCCTATGCCATGGATTAAGAGTGTGATAGTTATATAAGTCTTCCATCTGTTGCAGCTTCAGTCCAGGGCCCAGGCTGCTGCTGCTGCTACATGCTAGACCGTGAGGGCAGGGGAGGTTGCACCGTTACGCCTTGTTGCATTTTATTTTTATTTATCATATAGTTCATGCCATCATGAACCCAATGGCCCACAAAACCGCTTTCATGGTAAGTTCAGCGAGCCAACAAATCTTAATATAATTTATTATTCTATTTGGCTTGAGAATGGGAAAGATATGAGAGTTGCTTGCTTACTGTCTTGAACAAATCAGTACCATGTCGCAATGAAAGAAAACCTAGTTCTGCATCAACTGAGGTCTGGTAATAGAATTTTAACAGTTTCGGGATCACATTGGTACAAACATACATATAACCATGCATGCAACCATTAAAATATCACATGCAACCATAGAAACGAAATTTTACGCTACCATCTAACTCGTTGCCTTGACATTAACATGATTATAAGTTATAATCCCTATTATTTCATCATCAAAGAGTTTAGTTTTAAACATTTGAAGCAAATTAAAGAAATTTCACATTAATACTTATGTTACACATAGAGTACAGCATGTATATTGTTCATATACGGCGGGATGATGTTGTAGTAAGCGGGTGTGGTTCTTGAGTCTATTACTTGTCAATATAAAGGCAAAGTACCGGCAAAAATCATAGCAAATATACATTAATCTATTTGCCAAAGTTATAGAGTTTGTACAGAGTGTTTTTTTTTTTAATTAGTTATAAAGAAGCATTGAGAGTGAAGGTATATGTATATAATAATATGATTGTGTGTTGATAATAGTGCCACCTGGTGGGTCGCCTTGCAAGTTGTTATATTTACTTGTGTTGTGGTCGGGGTAGGTTAGGTTGTAGCCACCTCCTCACTCACTTATCTTATCACTAATACTAATACTACTACTACTACTACTAAGGGTAAGCCAACTCAACTATTGCTATGCTAGGGTTACATCTTCATTATAACTGGTACTGGTGTCATTAGTGTATAAGGAATGGTAGTGTGGTGAGAATATAGTGATGGTGTGTGTACGTGTTTGTATGTGTGTGTGTGTATATATAGTGCTGCTGTATGTGTATTAGTGTGTGTGTGAGAGAGAGAGAGAGAGAGAGAATAGTGTTACATCTTCATCATAACTGGTGTAATTAGTGTAAAAGGAATGGTAGTGTGGTGAGAATAGAAATGGTGTGTGTACGTGTGTGTATATAGTGTTGCTGTATGTGTATACTGTGTATGTGTTATATCTTCATAATAACTGGTGGCATTAGTGTATTAAGGAATGGTAGTGTGGTGAGAATAGTGATGGTGTGTGTATGTATTTGTGTGTGTGTGTGAATAGACTAGAGCTGCTGTATGTGTTTGTGTATGTGTGTGTATATAGTGTTTCTATATATGTAAGTTATGTGTGTGTTACATCTTCATCATAACTGGTGTCATTAGTGTAAAAGGAATGATAGTGTGGTGAGAATAGAAATTATGTGTGTGTATAGAGCTGCTGTATGTATGTGTGTGTGAATAGAGCTGCTGTATGTAAGTATATATTTAATGTAGAGATGCTGTATGTACATGTGTGTGTGTGTGAATAGAGATGCTGTATGTGTGTGTGTATATATAGATATCGTGTATGTGTGTATGAATAGAGCTGCTGTGTGTGTGTGTGAATAGAGATGCTGTATGTGTGTGTGTGAATAGAGCTGCTGTATGTATGTGTGTGTGTGTGTGTGTGTGTGAATAGAGCTGCTGTGTGTGTTACTGTTTAGGAAGAGTTTGGCAGGGCCATACACACTATAATAACTTCCAATAAACTGTCTTCTTATCTTTAATAATACAATATATATGAGATCAAGATAAGAATACATGTCGTTTATTATTTAGTTCATTTATTGTTTGTTGAATAATTTACAGTGATAGGCTATTGTCTTGTTTACTTTCCTTTTCCTCCTTTCAAAAAAATGATAAATATATAATACACGAACCAAACCTTTGTTAATTGAACTTGTCGAGTCATTTATAACCCTTGTATTTATGTTGTGGAAAATTTAGACATACCGGTATTTATACGTGTGTACTGTAACTCTGTGGGCCGTATTCATGAACATCCATGGTGTATACGATGACATGGTGCCGGTATGATGACTCCATAGACAAACAATACGACCATCGTACTGTAACCACACCATCATATACACCACAAATGTTCTTGAATACAGCCCTATATATGACAAGAGATTGATGGATGGGAGTGACATGAAGAGATAGATGCAAAAAATATAATACATATATATTCGGGATATGGGAGGACTTAATTAAGGGGAAATTCTTTTGTTATTGTTGGTGAAATGGAAGGTGACTCTGATTCCTCCAAACTATATATATTACAAAACAGATCTCCTATTAGTGCTATAGTTACTATTGAGGGCGTCTGTTTTCTGGTATATATAAGTTAGTTAGGTCTAGGAGGAATCAGTAGCCTTTCAATATACCAAAAAGAGAATCTCTGCTCAAAGACACCGTACAGTACTGTGATAAATATGTCCATGATTGCAATTATAACCATGTGCAAAAACAAAAACAATTTAACAATGTATTTCTGAATAAAAGAGCCTGTCTGCATTTTTCTGTCTCTTTGTTTTAGTTGTTCACACATTAAAGTTACATATTATGGTTGTTAATTTCAGTTTTGACCCTAATATTGTGAGTAAATATTTTTAGCTTTATCTTTGTAACACCAAAGATTGCAAGATTCCTAATTAAATCTATAGTAGGTTGGTTAGGTAGGGTTAGGCAAAGTTAAAGGTTATATATTTACATTAGCCTATTATGGTCAACTCTGAAAGGAACAACCAGAAATATGTATGAATAACATCAAGAAAAGGAAAATGATGGAATAAAACAAAGGAGCCTATTCAGAAATACTCATAGCAGTTCTGTTCTAATAATTAGCATACTATAGTATAGGAAAGATACCATATACAGTATTTTCATTTATACAGGCTTGTTCTATTCTCGATATAATTACGACTTACACGCCGTGATATACTGAGATTGGAAAGAGTGTCTGTATGAAGACTTGTGTGAAGGCTTGCTTGGGAAGATCTAAAGTAGCAACACAAGCTAGGTGTGGCAAAGGGCTATAGGCTATGCAAGAACATACGTGGTGTTGGCGATGGCGTAGTACCATTACGATGACTCCACAGACGCACTACACAGCCATTGTCAACACTAAGGATATTCTTGCATATGGCCCAAGGTGTTGCTAGGCATATAGGCAACCCCCCAAGGATGATAATGGCAAATTGAAATTTTTTTTTATGTAATTCTGATTTAATTGGTAATGAGAAATTAGTGACCTTGTGCACCCAAAACTAAATTCTAACTGAAAATTTGTGACTTATTGTATATTGCAAAAATTTAATTACAGTATGTTTTAAACCACAATTATTGTGATTTGCATAGAATATAATAGCGAGTGATGAAATTATCGCTTTTTGCATTTTGACGTTGTACTTTGTATACTTTTATTTGTGCAGTATTTACTGTACTGCCAACTTCTCAAAGAATTTCATACAATCCTGGAAGTAGGTTTATCTTGCCTCGTCAAAGAGAATGGTTTATCAAAATTGCAGGCTGACATGCACTCAAGGCCACTAACTAGGCAAAAAAATTTAAGGAATACACAGTAAAGCCTCAATAAACTGAATCTCATTTAACAGAATTTCAGATAAACCGAATGTTGTGTTTCATCTGAACAAACCTCTTATATATCAATGTATTCGGTATATCAGAGGGGAAAAGTACAGTTCTGTATTGTAAAAGTACCTTGTATGGTACTTGTTTTTCTTTAATTTACAGTTCTAGCACATACATACAGGTATAGCCTGTAGTACAGTAACATTACCATACAATACATACACAGTAAACCTTGTTTGACACGTATGACTGAATGGCGCGCATATAAACTGAACACGTCCATCTTATATACATACTGAACTTTTGGATGAACCGTTTGACCCTTCCTCCCAAAGAGTATGGTTTATATATTGAGGGTATTCTGTTTATTCCTAAACTCTCTTGCCTAGTTAGTGGCTGTGAGTGCATGTCAGCCTGCAACTTTGTTGAGCCATTCTCTATGATTTTTGTTTATAAGTAAGAGGAAAAATACACCTACTTCCAGGATGATGGGTAATTTTATTATGAGAAGTGGGCCAATTTGTATAGTATATAAAATATTAGTGAATATGTTAAATATTCTCCAAAATTGGTTCATTAAGAATGTGAGTATGGACAGCCAGATGCACATTAAGAGTCGAGCCACTTAATAGAGATTACTGAATACTATAAATATACTTATTGAGCCTTGTAGCTCCAGCTCCAGCACTTAAGTTTAGTTAGCAGCAATATATCGTTTGCAAACAACAGCATGGGCAGCTTCCAGCCTTCCACTCCATTTCCTCAGTCCTGGTGACACTCTAGCATCCTTTGCCTCTCCTTGGAGTATCTTCTTAATTAACTCCTTCCTTCCATATTTCAAACTGAATAGTTAAGGGGATGTGAAATATCCAAAAACCCACACAAAATTCACTCGCCTTCCATTTATGCTGTTGCCTTTTATATTATACAGTATACAGGAAACTCACTTTCTGCAAATGTATTTTGTGCTTGTGTTCATCAATACCATGTCTAAAAAACAAATAAATTCTCAATTTGCACAATTTTTTTTTTCACAGTAATACACACCAATGTTATTTTTACACAATTTTGTAATTTCATGACCCTCAGGAACATAAAACTCATGTAGAAAAAAGTACCTGCATATGTATATGCTGTCTATATAATTCATTTGCTCTTTACAGTACAGTTGTACAGTACTTGCCTCTCCATGAACTGATGTCAGAAAAATGTACAGTATCAGGTCATTTTGGTGTTTAACACGTTTCATATTCATGTTTCTAATAGATATCTGTAGGTGTAACCAGGTCCATCAGTAGCTAATCTCAATGATTACTGCACTGGTAATGGTTGGTAACTACTAAGTTAATACTTATCACCCAGGGATTAGAGGTTAATAAAGAGCTGATCACAGAAGACACCAGCTACAAAAACATACCCTACTGAGTTCTGAATGTACCCTTGACATAGCCTAATTACTGTACACTGTATCATTTTATCAAGCCACCTTTTAGGCAGGCAATAGCTTATGCTTGTTTATTATGCTATACAGTATTGTTAAAGATTTCAACTTCTGTGCAATGTGTAGGCTAATGATTCAATGTATATTTAATTTTAACATCTTTTTTTCCAGTTGTGCACCGCGGGAGCTATAAACGAACAATACATCGCTGTGGTTCTACTTGATCTTCAACAATCGTTGTGTTTCAGTGTTTATTAGCAAAGTGTTCCTTGAAATTACCCCAACAGGGGCTACCCAATACTGTACAGAACTAATAAGAAAATATATATTTTAAGATTTCTGAAACGTTTTGAGACAAATTAGTGCACAGCCTTTCACTCTTCTTCTTTTGCTTAAAGTTGTGGGTGCCCTTGTGCATTCGTTTATGAGTTTTTTTGTGAGGTGCGTGAGACAGTGAGTGTTCTGGTGACGTGAGGGCTTAAATATATATAGAGAGAAACATTACTTTTAAGTGTGAGGGACAGGAATCCTACCACCACCATGACTGCCAGTTTTGATCCTCACGACCGAACATGGTAAGTAACTTTTTCTCACTAATACTGTACTTTCCTTTGAATATTGTTGCTGCTATAATGTTTCTGGCTAAAGATTGCCATGCTTTGTTTACCTTTAATAAAAAATATACTAGTGTGATGGTTAAGGCAATGTATTCCTCTAATTGTTGAACAGTGAAAGTGACCACAGCAAAGGTAAGGTGGGCTGAAAGTTTTAGGTGTATCATATTCTGTCATTTACTGTTGAGGATTGTCTGATGAGAGATTAGATTTTTTATATACTGTAGTTACATTGATGTGCAATATTCTGCATTTTATGTACACTACTTGCTTTTATTTGTATTGTACAGTACAGGGTACAGTAGTAGTAGCAAATTGGTAACAACTGTCTTCTTGCAACTTCTGTAATACAGTTAAATTTTTGAGAAGGTGTACATAAATATATGGTGATTGAATGTAGGAAATTACCGGTAGGCCATTTAGTTGTGAAGCAAAAGAACTTCTACATGACCCATACCGGTAACTATAACAAAAGTAGAAGAGATTTGCAAGGTGTGTTTGTTAGGGCTGGCAACCCAATTTTAACTTGACAGTTCATGAAATAACTCCTTTTACACAAAATCCCGATAAGAACTGTTATTTAGAGTTCTAAACATTTTTTACATTCAGCCTGATTGAAGGGACTTTCATCGTGGATGTAAGCACCTGTTGGGGGGATGGGTACTGGGAATTTCATGGTCTTGTAATGGGGGGTAGGGGTTATACATGAGCGTGACCCTTTTCACCAGGTGTTTTGACTCAGATTTTTCATTTTTCCTTGAGGAACTTCAACAACTAGCCAACTTTAACTATGCTAACCAGTAACAACTAGTAGAGCCTATACCTCCATCAGATTTGAGATAGATAGGCTAATCGACTATAATTTAAATCGGAGTTTCTGAGACAATATGCTGGCAATTTGGAGTGATGAGAATGAAAGGGGTAAGGACACAGGCGGTTGGTGTCGGAAAATGCACGTTCAGAAAGTGCCAGTGACATCTGCGCCACGTTATTACTTATTAATCTGTTATTCGAAGAGCGAAATTTAGATGATTGAAAGATATATTTAAAACATCTTTACTTCGTTGAGTATGGTCACGAACTACAGATATGGAATTTCTTCTCTTGGCACCACCCACTATCAGTCTGCCATCACCATGACCACGGTCGGCCAGTGTACGCTTGAAACGCTTCACTTCATCCCCTTTATTTAAACCCAGCCCACCCACACAATCCAATATAGCTATTTGTGGTCCATTCACTCATTGCTTGCCGTCCATTCTGTGGCCTAGGAGACAGGTGGTGTCCGTCTGACGTAAGTCTGTCGCATAGCAGACGGTGCAATATTAATAACTTGCCATTATTTTAGTTAAAAACTGTATTGACTTCCTCTTGCTTAATTAGGCAAATTGTTGAGAAAAAGAATTAGTACTTGGTTTAATTCAGAGAAAAGTGTGAATAGTGTGAACTAGAAGCTTTCAGGATGTGTTGATGTGATATGGAAACCCTGAGGTGTAGTACTGTTAGTCTTGCTTGGAATCGTGCTTGGCTACATTACCTTTAAGTGCTGTAAGATTATACGCTTAGACTTTGATTATACGGTTCTGTATTGACGAGGTGAAATACACACGTGAACAGTGTCACTTCGGCTTTGCTACGGAATTCCCAACAAACGAAGGTGTAAATTTCTGGTGTGGCCTGTTTTCTACATTATCCATCTATCTTATTACTAACCTACTTCAGCAATATCCTAGTTTTGGCAATACGGACCAGAAAACCCATCGAATTCCATAAATAGAAACGCTCTATTGTTAGTATGGTACACTCTCACCCAAAAGTTCCTTAATTAACTCCGCCAACCAGTATCGAAGAACCCTTAGATTAATTTGTATCGTTTTTTTTTTTTTTTTTCTGGTTGGCACTGAGACAATCATGAACATCTGAAGCAGCCAGGGAGCAATTGCTGGTTGGCAGAGTTAAGGGGGTAATTAACTTTTGTTACATAGGAGAGCCATGATTCCACCAAAGTATGCCAGGAAACAGGACCAGATGAACAAAAATAATAATGTTCTGTTGCTTGGAATAGTTTGGACGAATCACTGTACTTCCCCCTTAATTAACGAACCTCTGGGTGAGAGTGTGTGTACATTAGTGTTCATCACGAATTAGCATGGCTTTATATGGACTAGTTAGTGTTCATAGTTACGTTACGGTAAGCTACTACTTGACCTGTAGAAAAGATAATCCAGTCGATACTACACAGCGAAAACCCAATCGACATTATCCTACACAGAGAAAACCCAATCGATAATATCCTACACAGAGAAACCCCAATCGATATTAGGCTACACAGCAAACACTTCCTAATGCCGGCATGTTATGGGGTTGGATCTTGGGTGTAAAATGTCCAAAACACAACACCTTCGACCATGACCTATTTGCTATTGAACGTTTTCTGTAGGCAGTCACTCAATGGAAGGATACGCTACGTTACCGAGTAGGCTAGACTGTGTGTGTTATACGGTAGGACCCATACCGGTACACCTAGGCTATAACTTGTTTCAAGGTATTTCCGTACCAATAGTAAACCGGTTTTGAGGTTTCGATGTTTCTAAGATAACTTGATTTTGTAGACCAGTTTTTGTCCACGTCGCAGAGTAGAGGGTTACAGTAGGCCTATGTAGCCTATGTGGTGTAACGGTTGACATGGCCAGTGCTCTCAATAGCCGTAGAACACTTTAAGGGACACTGTTGTAGTCAGAAAATTTTGGAGATAAATGAGTCCTTCAAATATTGCCACGAAACACTACTTAGGCTATCTGGAAGTAGCTTGTTTCGTGGCATGTTCAGGAGGAATCAGAAGCCTCCCATTTTCATACACGATCACAGGGTCCTTAAGTATGATTGTAAACATTGGCTGGAATCCGCCTAACTCATTACACGGTTTTGAGGAAGTGATAGTCTATTGGCATTTCTACGTGCTGCATGAAAGCTTATAGATTAACTTAGTTAGCCCACTATACGGCCTACATACCTTTATTTTGGGTCACTTTCAGTTAAAGTATATATACACCGCATCGTATGTTAAAGTGAAGAACATTTATAGAAGGAAGATCCCTCCAAAGCATACTAAGAAACAGACAAGACATATCAGAGTTGGCGCGAGGCAGCACGTGGGGATGCAGCGGAAGGACGAGTTTGTTGACATTACGGCACTATGTACACAACAGAGCTTGGTGGGTCGTATACCGTACCTCAAGGCCAGGTGTAAATTGTTTGCCATACCACTACCACTCAACCACACCTAATACCAGCTTAGGAAGTTAGGATAGTTGGTCATGTCTCACATCTATTATGATTTGATCAGCATCAGAGTTGATATTGGGCTTCGTTTATATTGTACGGAAAACTGTATAAAAAGTGCCCTTATTAAGAATATTACACGAGAACGGAACAATGTTTTAATATAATTAAGCCTTGGATTTACGGACACGTCAGACATCCAGCATTGACACTTTGGCACGCAGTATTGTACTCAAACTGTGTGTGTGTGTGTGTGTGTGTGTGATAACCGTGCTAGACGACATAATAACGAAAGAATGTCCGCTAAACCCATCCCTGAGTCGAGAAAACTTTTATAAAATCTTACTTTTATTACGCGAGCGAGGTGTTTTGCTGTTCTACATAGAGAATATAATGAGGTAAAGATAGGGTGAAAAAAAAAAATACTCCCATCATAAGCCTACCTGTGAGAATTGTCAGGGCGGAGTAGGCCTATGAACTGTTGGGAAAAACCTTATGAACCAATGAGTAGATAATATTGGTCGGTCCACAGCAAGAAATAATTAGAGAGCTGCAGTAAGTGGCTTGGAAAGTGAAGCAAGAGAAGGGGAATGACTTGAAGTTAACATGACCTTGGTGACTTAAGAATGATGCTGTCAACCCGTCAGACCAGCCAGCCAGCCAGCCAGATGTGGGTCATTCTTCATACTGTTAGAAGTAGTGTTACAGGGAGCATACAGGCATGGTAGCACAAGAACTATAGGAATCAAATATGTGAGGAGCAGATAGTTATTAATTAAAGGGGGGGAAATACAGTGTTGGTAATTCTGGAGCAACTGATTGATGCCTCTCAGTATTCCAAGCAACAGGTCAATCCCTATTTTTGTTCATTTGGTCCTGTTTCCTAGCCTACTTTGGAGACTATAGACTCAGCCGTCCAAACACTGCTACGAAACAGATCCCATATTTTTTCCCCACTCAAAGCATATGGTCCCCTTTAAGTAACTCGACCCTTTTGTACTGATACGGTTTCATAAGAGTATACGAAGCGATAAAAAACCACAAAGCATGGATTATAAACTCTACCGATTCGGCAGTAACTTGTGCAATAGTTATTAATGTAAGTCGCCAGCTCAGAAAATTACCAGTGAGGTGTGTGACGGTGAACTCGCTTTAAAAAATGTTCCCTGATCAGTCATACCTTCATACACCCTGTCACGTCCACTTCCATTCACTCTCGCCACCACAACACTTTCTCTTGTTTACTTCACATACGGCTACCTGTGTGATATGTTATATTTAAGGGGAGATTCTCTTGTTGGTAATTGGTAAGGCTACTGATTCCTACTAACTATACCGGAAAACAGACACCCTCAATGGTACAAATAGTGGATCTGTTTCGTGTTTCAATTCATCAACAAAATAATCTACCCTTAACGGCATTAGGCTAGTTACTAAATCTGCGGATGTTTTCAGATTCCACTGCCACCAGAGGTCAGTGAAGTGTAGTATATACCTAGAATGTTCAGCTCCATATATTACTAAGGAGCATAAGCTCTTCTAGAATTAATAAGACAGTCATGTTTTGTGAAAAGTAAAAAACCACAAACACGCCATTTGACTTGGCGACGTCTGCTGTTAACGGTAATGAAGACAATATTAAAACATAACTGTACATTCAAGGTTCGTAATGTTGTTGATATGTGTTTCTATAAGTTCAGCCTTTTATAATATTAGTCTACATGCAGTTAATACCGGTATCTTATTCTTTTACGACCTAGGACCTATTGTAGCCCACCAGTATAAGCCTAAGCTAAAGTAGTTTTTTATATACCTGGGGGGGGGGGGAGATAATGAATATATCAATGATTGTCGGTTTATTTTCGCCGTTGTCATTTACTGATGAAGGTGAAATAGATCTGCGATATGTATTATGTAGGCTAACCACGAAAGAATGAAAAAAAGAGAGGTGTTGTGGAGAAGAGCGGATCGACTGTGCAAACATCACTTTCCATATTGAGCACTTGGCGGGCAGCAGGGAAGGGGATGGTATGTTGGGAAGTGGAAGGGAAGGGAGGGCAGGATGATAGCAGATGGGAAGAGTGGAGGAAAAGAAGGTTGGAGTGAGAGTGGAGGGAAGGGATTGGATGGCAGACATGGAGAGTGGAAGGAAGGGATTGGATGGCAGACATGGAGAGTGGAGGGAAGGGATTGGATGGCAGACATGGAGAGTGGAGGGAAGGGATTGGATGGCAGACAAGGACATTGGAGAGAAGGGAAGGTGCATATGGTGTGTTGGTAAGGAGGTAAAGTATTAAGGGAAACAAACACTCCTCATACATGGGAACGGAGAGAGCTGCGAAAAAGTGCAAGGGAATTGTACCGAGACACTCGTTTTGGAGATACACTTTTTGGCAAACTGGAATGCTGCTATTCATCCTAATTATGCCTGAAAACTGACGCCCTCAATGGTACTAATAGCTGTTTTTTATGTTTCGTGGCATACTTTGGAGGAATCCGAGACCTTCCAGTTCACAAACAAAAGAATCCTTAAGGGTGTCTGTCATATACTGCAGTCGGTGGTCAGGCCTGCACACCCTCGGGACTTGACGCAAGGGCGCTATCACGATGATGAAGACAGCCTACCCGAGAGGCATTGCTGTGTATATTATTGTGTATCGTGTTTATTTCTTTTGTAATCTAATGATGTGAAGGGAACTATGGTTTATTTATATACAGTTTGTGGACTTAAAGTTTCAGAACACATGTGGAAAACTCAAAACAAATTGCTGGCTTAATTAATGTTTTTACGTTCTTATATGATGTTATTATTTTGAATATTGAGTAGCTGTTTGTAGTAAATTAGAAGATGATGCTTAAACTTACTTATTGGCAAATTTCTCAGCTAACGAACAGAGGGAAGCTGTCAAACGTTAACATGATTCACTCCAATGTGGATGCTTCATATTTATTGACCCCGACTGTACACACGAGCCTCTCCACAATGCACTGACTCGACAATTGCCTTCAAACGGACAATGAGTGAGTGACCTTAATGGATAGTTAATGAGAGAGGAATGTTAAGTAGGTCAGATGAGTTTCACCTTTTCTTTCCCCACTTGTCTTGACGAGGCCGAGTTATCTCACAAGTAAGGAAAGTAAGGAAGTGAAAAAGGACCAGATTTTGAACTGTGTGTGTCTGTCTGTCTCTGTGTGTGTGTGTGTGTGTGTGTGTGTGTGTGTGTGTGTTTTCGCGGTAGGAAGAGAATATGTATACAGTGGATTGGTGCCAAGTTTATCGGTGCAGTCATCTTTATTTTTTGTTTCCGCGTTGACGATGTAACGAACGAGATAGAATTTATATGACCGCGAGTGTTGACTGATGAAACACTCGACTCCATATATACGTGATAGGTCATGAACTCTTCGAAATGTCAGAATTCTTTCAAGATATACACTGGTGCAACCCAACCATGATAATTATGCAAGAGACAATATCACATACCTTTACCAAGTTACCTAATTAAACCTCTTGACATATTCCTCATGCGGTTCGGTAGGTTGTTCAATAAGTAGAGAAATTAAGATGATGAAAGGTTAATGTTTTTTATATTGTTGTGGTTATTTTACGATACCAAAAGATGCACAGGCTAAGAGAGGAAAGACTGAAGATTACCCCCCCCCTCTCCCTGCCTGCCCCATTTTGCAACCCCCCCAAATTGCCCTCTCCATTCTTGCAATCCCTTCAACCCTCTCCATCCTTGCAACCCCTTCAACCTTCTCCATCCTTGCCACCCCTCAAAATCCTCTCCATCCTTGCAACCCCCTAAACCCTCTCCATCCTTGCCACCCCTATAAATCCTCTCCATCCTTGCCACCCCCCCTGTGCTGCCCATCCCCTTACTATCCCATACTATCCCACTTCTGCACATTATGCATCCACGGCACGCCACGAGAAGGTCGCCTCACTTGGTAGGCTACACATAATAATAGGGTCTGGCAGTAATTTAGCTGCTGTTGGAGCCTAGACGTCGTAGCCTTCACTTAGACAATTTGGATACATAAGTTCATCATCATTGTACGGTTGCTCACAAGAATTCTTACTTAGGCTATAATATGGAAAGAGTGGTCATTATTCTGTAAGTAGGCTACTGCATGCAATGATTAATGATCTACCAAGTGACACGGTGATTGCAAGATAGTAAACCTTATAATAATGTTGCATTGCAGTTAGGTTGTCTTAAATTTTGCTGTCTGTTGTAAACCCTCGAAAACAACAGCGTGTGTACGAATTCTTGTGGCCAAAAATACGAATATAGGCTCAATATTGATGTGTTCTTGTGTGATATACCGTACACACCTCCGTCAGGTTTTGAACTTGGTAGGCTACTTTAATTAATTAATTGTAAAAATTTGGTAGAATTCTTGATAAGGTATCATATGAGATTTTAATCCGATAAAATTTTGTTTTTCGGGATTGTTGCTTACCAGTAGTTCAGTGTAAGTTTAAGGAACGAAATTATTTCCTGTATGGTACGGTAACTGGTGATTTAACTCCTAGACCTAACTCAGGTCTTTTATGACCTTGTAATCGTCTAATGTTCGTTGTAATATGTTGCTTAAGACACACTGTTGATGAAGGCTGAATAATTGAGGATTTCATGTAGTTTGTAACACTTAAATGTCAAGGGTAGGCTACATCCCTTCGATAAGATATTCTTCAGATATTAAGAGAATATTCACGTGTCTTGCCTACCGGTACCTGTAGTGACATTAATATTATGAATACCATGTAGGTTTATATTGTATGTGGAGGTACTGGTATGTGATAAAAATATTTCAGCATATTGATTAGGCAAATGATTTTTATTTATGGTATTTATAATTATAATATTTTTTTGAGAGATGTAGATAGGAGGTATTTTGGTACCTGTACATTCCTCAGGTTCCTCGTGTGGATGTTTGTAGTGTTTGGAAGTGGTGTGGTGGTGGGGGGGGGGGACGTGTGTTGCGCTGCAGGGGGTGGTGTTTGGTGGGGTGGGGTGCTGAGTGCGTGGACTGCGTGTGTGAGTGAGAAAGGAGGGCGTGTCTGAGGAGGGAGGGTTTCAAGAGCACTCGCTGGCCTCAAGATGTGACCTGGCCCAGACTGTCGGTCCCCTCCATCCCACCACCTCCCATCACCCACCACCACTCCCTTACCAGCCTCTCTGTTGTTCTCTCCTCTCTGCTGTCCCCCCCTCATCACCCCTCCCCCTTTGCTGTAACCCCCCTCACCACCCCTCCCCTTTGCTGTCCTCCCCTCACCACCACTCCCCTTTGCTGTCCCCCCCCTCACCACCACTCCCCTTTGCTGTCCCCCCCTCACCACCACTCCCCTTTGCTGCCCCCCCCTCCCCTCACCACCACCTCTCCCATCTTCTATCGTCTCTTCTCCCCCTTCCCTCCTCTCTCCTCTCCTTACTTCACCCTCCCCTTCCTCATCTCAGCAACACCTGTCATCCAAGTCGGCCCCACACTTAAGGGGACATTCTCTTGTTGTTGGTGAATTGGAAGGTCTGTGATTCCTCCTTACTGTATCACGAAACACATCTCCTATTAGTACCATTGAGGGCATCTGTATTCTGACATACCTATATAGGAGGAATCAATAGCCTTCCAACTTACCAACAATAAGATAATCTCCCCTTAATTAAAGGTTTTATCACCAACAACAATTTTCATCCTCCTTCGTTCGTCCTTCATTCTCCGATCAGGGCCACATTTTTTTTTTTTTTTTTTTTTTTTTTTTTATTCCGGTCCAATTCGTGAGTCGCCTCCTTATCCCCTCGAGAACAGGTAGGAAGGAGGACGGACAAATCTTTAAGGAGGTAACACACTTTTGTTGGTACATTGGAGAGCCTTATTAATTCCTCCAAAGTATGTCAGTGAGTAGGATCTGTTATGTGTAAGTGGGTGTATCTGTGAGTGTAGGTGCGTGCGTTAGTTGAGTGTGTGTATGAGTGTAGGTGCGTACGTAGGTGAGTGTGTGTGTGTATGTGTGTGTGTGTGTCTGTGTGTCTGGAGAAGTGCCAGGACATGAGGGGAGATCCTGGCCTCGGAAAAAGAGCCAAGAGCAACACTGACAGAGCCAGACACGAACCAGGAGAGAGAGAGAGAGAGAGAGAGAGAGAGAGAGAGAGAGAGAGAGAGAGAGAGAGAGAGAGAGAGAGAGAGAGAGAGAGAGAGAGAGAGAGTAAAGATAAGCAAACAAACAGGAAGAGAGAGAGAGAGAGAGAGAGAGAGAGAGAGAGAGAGAGAGAGAGAGAGAGAGAGAGAGAGAGAGAGAGAGAGAGAGAGAGATAGTAAAGATAAGCAAACAAACAAACAGGAAGGGCAGGGGTAGAAATATATACAAACTTTTTATTGAATGAAGGCTGAACAGATAATAATAATAATAATAATAATAATAAAGGACTAGATGACTGAAATATACAGTACCGGTAGCACTATAATAAGAAAACCGACAATTTTACACTACCTCAACCAAACGCTAAAACATTAATTAAGGTCCCTGTGATCGTGTATGAAAATTGGAGGCTTTTTCTGATTCCTCCTAACTTTGCCACGACACAAGCTTCAGCATAAAGGTGTTGTTTCGTGGCAGTATTTGAAGGACTCGCCAACCTCAAATTTTCTACCTACATCACTGGAGCCCTTAATCAAGAGGATAGAATACTTTTGATACATTAGAGTGTCTTGATGATCAATACAAAAAAACACCAAGAAACAGAATCGATTAATAAAAATAGTGATGGTCTGTACGCTTGATGTAGTTTGGAGGAATAATTTACTCCAGATTTACCAACACATAAGAACCGTTTGGGTATGTTAATTTGGTTAGTGTGTAAAGGGAAATTAGTTTTTGTCAGCAATTTGAAGGTAGCTTATGATTCCTCCAAACTGTGACACAAATCAATCATGATCCTTATGGGGAAATTAAATTCAGACTAAATTGATCGGCTACTGATTCCTCCAAACTATGACACGAAACAGATCTCCTATGAAAGTCGTCTGTTTAGTGGTAGAGTTTGGAGGAATCACAGACCTTCCAATTCACCAACAAAAAAAAATCTCCTCTTTAGCAGGTATCACACGGGTCCTATTTTCCTCCGTCCTGTGACCAATCTAATGCTTCCTACGTCCTCCAACTCGTTTTAGGAAGTGTAGATGACGGCGACGAATTTATGCCAGGCAAATTATTTAACTGTAGATCGGAGGCGGGTGAACGGAAAACGGAGGAAAAAATACGTGCCAGTGTGATGAACCCTCCTTACTGTGGGAGTCTTGTTTCGGGGCAATATACAGACTCATGCTTGGTCTCCTAAAAGTCACTAAAGTCACTCTCGAGGGATGCTGGTAATTGGTGTGGTGTGTGCTGGGGTTAGGGTGAGGGGATAAACATAATAACTTGGGGCCTTAATGATGCAAGTCTTCCATTCAGGATTTTTTAATGAGTCGACTTTTGGTTTGTCGAGTGCTGCTGCTGCTGCTGGTACGTGGGTGTCGCTTGAATTACTTTTTTGCCATGCGGAACCTGATGGGGAAAAATGTGATGTTTGTTGGATACTTGGAGGCTGATGATACTACAAGCTGATGAAAAACAATATGTACTGTATACCGTTGGCCACACGAGAAGCTGGTTGGTACTCCTCGCGTACATAGAGGTTGTAGTGACTTTAAGGTGAAATTCTTTTGTTGGAAAATTGGAAGGTTACTGACTCCTCCTAACTATATATTGGAAAACAAATACCCTCAATGGTAGTAATAGGGGATCTGTTTCGTGACTTATTAGTTTGGAGGAATCAGAAACCTTCAAAATCACAATCAAACTAATCTTCCCTTGAGGGTCGGTCGGGGTTATATAGAGAGGAAAGTGAAAGAGACGACTGGACTTTTTTCTTAGTATGACAGTGAAGGAGTTGTGGAGCCGGAAGATAACTGAAGAGGGAAGGGGAGGGAGCAGACAGGACGTGATGGGACGAAGGGGGGAAAGGAATGAGTACTGTATTGGTGAGCAAACAAGTAAAAGAGGTTCTACTCGTAACTAAAATTATATATATGGTTAAGGGGAAGGAATGAGTACTGTATTGGTGAGCTGACAAGAAAAATAGGTTCTATCTATAAGGTTAAGGGGAGATTCTTCAGTTGGCGAATTGGAAGGTCTCGGATTCCTTAATTAATGGGAAACTTTTGTGTTGGTAAATCTGGAGTAAGTGAATCATCCAAACTATTCCAAGCAACAGAACACCATTATTTTATATCATCTGGTCTTGTTTCCTGGCATACTTTTTTGGGGGGAATCAAGGCACTCCAACGTAACAAAAGTGAACAGCCCCCTTAAAATTATGCTACGAAACAGATCCACACTCCACGGACATGCAAAATAAGTTTCCAAATTTGCTTCGAATATCCTGATAATGGAGTTTCAGCGATCTACATCATCAAGTATGAAGCAGTATTATTAATTACGCATTGTAATTGGTTCACTGCTATTATGTCACATGATTCGAAACTTCAACAAGACCTGCTGGATACTTTTTATTTATGGCTCATGACTGTATTTATATCCTCAGTGAGAGAGAGAATGTTTCAATGGACGCTATAGTAAAGGAGATGAGGGGACTAAAAATGACTGATATGAATAGGAGGCAGAAAGAAGTGACAGACAGTGGAGTGGGTGGTGGTGGTGGTGGTGGTGGTGGTGGTGGTGGTGGAGAAGCGAACAGGGCATTAGAGAGCAAGAGAAAGAGCTTGTGTAAGGTTATGGTACGAGAGAGAGAGAGAGAGAGAGAGAGAGAGAGAGAGAGAGAGAGAGAGAGAGAGAGAGAGAGTGTGTGTTTTGAGTATATTTGTGTGTGTGTGTGTGTTTTGAGTATATTTGTGTGTGTATGTGTGTGTTTTGAGTATGTTTGTGTGTGTGTGTTTTGAATATGTTTGTGTTTGTATTTTGAGTATGTTAGTATGTTTGTTTTGGGTATGTTGGTGTGCGTGTGTGTGTGTGTGTGATGAGAAATGTACTACGAACGATTGGTATGTGAGAAAGGAAATAGTGGAAGGTCAAGCAAGAGTTTAGAGATAACAGAGAGACGAATGAAGG
>JAWQEG010009051.1:0-14112 GCA_033782935.1 Petrolisthes cinctipes
AGATACAAAAGGCAGTGAAAAGGGTATCATTCCTTTATGTCCTGTATTCTACTGTACACCTTGGCTTTGTACTATTGTAATATTATACCATCACTTGGGACGGTAATGTTGCCCAGTACATTATGGAGTCGAGGCTATATAGAGTATCACAAACTTGGCCACGGAACAATGCCTCTAGTAACAGTGTTTTTCTAGGCATAGTTTGGAGGAATCACTAGTACACGTTTCGTCACCAATAATAACATCATAATTTCTCTCAGTAGACAAATTTTATTACTGGGATATAAATGGTAGATATGTAGCTGGTGGAGTGAGGCGATATGTGTCATGTATGTAACTATGATCACTGAGGTTAGAAAAGGGCGTCATATCCAGGCCTCCCATACCCTGAAGGAAAGCGTGTAGTGGCGATAATCGAACCTGAGCAATAAGACGCGGAAGGTGATAATGTTACCACTGAACAAACCCTCCCTGTAACCTTGAATATAGAAGTGAAGTATGTACATAAAGCAATTCTCCTTTGCTGTGAGCCGCTATTTTCACCCCTCCGTTCACTATGTTTGTTGATCCAAGGGGCCATTATTCCCCCTGAGTTTTGACGTGTACACACCTCTTTACTCACCCTTGTATTGAACTCACACACTCTTTTCCCGCTTTGATGACTTGGTATGGTTTGATTTACACTGACTCCTCCTCCTCCTCTATACTTTCTCCTCCTCTCTCCTCCTCCTCCTCCTTTTGTGTACTACTCCTCCTGCTCTTGAAGTAGTGTTGGTGGTGTGGTTCCTGCTTTACTCTTCTGTCTGGGGTTGTAGAACATTTTCCTCCGTCCTCTGGTCAAATTATATCTAAGATGTCCTTCGTCCTCCAACTTGGTTCAGACCAAGGTTAGCAAAGCAAACCAATTAACGGAGGATGAAGTAAAATAGGTGAAGGGGAAATATACAGGTGTAAAAGGGCTTCACAACCCTCCCAGAACCTTACCTCTCATATCATGTATCAGGACCATTCCGTTCCAGCGTGGCAAACACAGTTATTACATACTGTATATACCGGTATTGATTTCCCCACCAATACTCTGGAATACTTCGGTAGTGGCAGTGAAATAGACCAGAGGAAATTCATCGGGATTCGAACACGTATAAATTGGACCAACCTAAAAACTACCTGTATAGATTTAAAATAAAAGCCAACTAACATAATACCAGGGAATACCTCTGTAGTGGGAGTGATATATTATTAAAGAAACTCAATGAAATGTAAAATCTACTATTGGAAAATGAACGGCAAAAGTGGTACAGTGGTTCCTTGGTATAGTTACTTATACAAACGAACCTCACTAACACCCATTACTTCACAACATGTCCAGTACAGAGATGAAGTGCCTCGCTGAACACCATATGCTTTCACCAACTTTTTGGATACGACTTTTGTGCCACACTGTGCGCACCTGCAAAACACACATTATTGTATTGGTTTTGCACACTATACTTCATCACACCGAGTGGAATGCCTTTGAACTGCGTGTGAATTTATTGCAGAAAACTCGTCGGGATTAGAATTTTTTTAATTTTTACTGTGATTGCAAACACTGGACTCTATTTCACATTTCTCTTCACCTATACTGACCTTTTCCGTGTCTCCTTTACACCGGGACTCGTCAAACATATTTTCAAAAACATTACTTCTCATCTGTCAACACATCATAACATGAAACACATTACATTCCTCACCAAAATGATCTAATTCTAATTAATACCGAGAACACAAGCCTCAGACACTTCTCACGACAACTCCTTATGATGCAATAACACACCTAACTTTTGACCCATCACCCATTAAATCTTATTGGGTAGAGAAGACCTTAGGAGTTTCAATACTTTCATAACATGTTTCCAAATGAGAGACAACAACAACAACAGCACACACACACACACACACACACCTATATATACACACACACGACACACACACACACACACACACACACACACACACACACACACACACACCTATACACACACACACACACACACACACACCTATACACACACACCTATATACACACACACCTATACACACACACACACACACACACACACACACACACACACACACATATGACATCTTGGAAACAAACAAATAATCTCACTGATCCTCTTTTGGCTACATTGCGCCAACTCCCGCCCCGTCTCCCGCCATTATCTTGCTTTACGACAAATTTCACCTCGGAGCACGGGTGAATAATTAGTATGCATGTATTCCTGTCATTTGCCGTCTCCCTCCTTCTTCTCTTTCTTCCTTTTATTTCGTGTCTTTCTTTAGTTTTCGTTCCATTCGCCGGCAATGTTGTTTTCTTTTTTATTTTACGTCGTGTTCTGCCCTTTTTCGTTCGCTGGCTTTTTTTTTTTTTTTTTTTTTTTTTTTTTTTATTTGATTTCCTCTCTCTCCTTCTTGAAATGTTCGTTCAGGCATTCGTTCCGTCCGTTTCGTCTCTCATTCTCTTCTTTATCGTTCGCTGCTGTTCCTTTTTTTTTTTTTTTTTTTTTTTTTTTTTTTTTTTTTTTTTTTTTGTCTCGATCGCTACTCTCTCGTTGGCAATTTAACCCTTCTCTCCTTTTATTTATTTATTTTTCTTCAGTTTTCGTTATCACATTTCGTAGTGTTTGTTATAATATATTAGGTGTGTTCGTGTGTGTGTGTGTGTTTTTTTTTTTTTATCTTTCCCACCCCATTATTTGACATATTGCTTAATTCCTCCTTTCCTTCTGTGTTTGACTTTTATTTCTTTATTTGTCATTTTGTGTCTCTTCCTTTGCTCTGTTTAGCGTGCTCTCCTCTCCTCTCTTTCTCTTCTCTAATTACTTCTTTCCTCTTTCTTATTCCTTCCTCTCTCTCCTTTTCTTTATTCTCCTTTATTATTCGTTCTTTACCTTTATTGGCTTGTTCTTTCTACTTCAATCATCCCATTATGTTTAACTTTTTATCTCTCTATCATTCATTTTGTGTTTCCCCCTCTTTGTCTTGTCTCTTACCTCATTTACAGTCATTATCTCATCCCAACTCTTCCTCCCTCTGTCCCTCCCCTCTCCTTCCCTCCTCCCAGTATCCTTCTTCCTTTCCCTTCTTTGTCCCTCCCTCCTCCGTTCTGTCCTCCTTCCATCCGTCCCTCCCTCCCATCCATCTTTGCCTCCCTTTATCTGTTCCTTCCTTCTCTCTTTTTCTCCTTCCTTCCCTACCTATACATCCCTCCTTCACTCATACTTTTCGCCGCCAGATGCTTAGGGTCATCAAAGAATCAGTCAATCAATCATACTTTTCTCCTTTCATCACTACACTCCCTATTTCACTTTCTCTCCTCACTAGCTCCTCCTCCTCCTTCCCCTCTTCACCTCCTCCTTTTCTCCCTCCCTCCCCTCCTCCTTTTCTCCCTCCCTCCCCTCCTCCTTTTCTCCCTCCATCCCCTCTTCTCCTCCTCCTTTTCTCCCTCCCTCCCCTCCTCCTTTTCTTTCTCCCTCCCCTCCTCCCCTCCTCCCCTCCTCCTTTTCTCCCTCCCTCCCTTCCTCCCTACACCAATTTACATTATAACTCGGGAGTTGCCTGAGAAATTAGGTTAACTTTTTCTCCGCTGGGGAATTTGCACACGAATCTGACTGTGAGGAAGCCAACGTGGCGGGTCTGACTGCCTCACGAAAAGACGACCAAAGTGGTGCATGAATGAATGACTAAAATACTGCATGGAGGATGAGGAAAATACTGCATGGAAGTATGACGAAAATACTGCATGGAAGAATGAAGAAAGTTGGGCATGAATGAATGAGGAAAATACTGCATGGAGGATGACGAAAATACTGCATGGAAGAATGAAGAAAGTTGGGCATGGAAGAATGAGGAAAATACTGCATGGAGAAATGAAAATACAGCATGGAAGAATGAAGAAAATACTGCATGGAGAAATGAAAATACTGCATGGTAGAGTGAAGAAAGTAGGGCATGAATGAATGAGGAAAATACTGCTTGGAGGAATGAGGAAAATACAGCATGGAAGAATGAAGAAAGTAGGGCATGAATGAATGAGGAAAATACTGCATGGAGAAATGAAAATACAGCATGGAAGAATGAAGAAAGTAAGGCATGGAAGAATGAGGAAAATACTGCTTGGAGAGGAATGAGGAAAATACTGCATGGACGAATGAAGCAAAGAGTACTAGGGCAAATGAGGAATAGAGTGTATGATGAACCTCTACTATACCAAGGCACACACACTACTTCAATATAGAGATAAGGGGATTTTCTTTCTGATATAGTTTGGAGGACTTGGTAACTCTAGTAAATTCACCCACAAAATTGTTATGGATCCCTGAAGCCCCTTTATGGAGCCAAGGGGTGTATATAGGAGAGTGTGTCAGAGTGTGTGTAAGGTGTGTGGTGAGTGTGTGTAAGGTGTGTGGTGAGTGTGTGTAAGGTGTGTGGTGAGTGTGTGTAAGGTGTGTTAGAGTGTATGTAAGGTGTGTTAGAGTGTGTGTAAGGTGTGTTAGAGTGTGTGTAAGGTGTGTGTGTGTAATGTGTGTGGTGAGTGTGTGTAAGGTGTGTTAGAGTGTGTGTAAGGTGTGTGGTGAGTGTGTGTAAGGTGTGTGGTGAGTGTGTGTAAGGTGTGTTAGAGTGTGTGTAAGGTGTAAGGTGTGTTAGAGTGTAAGGTGTGTTAGAGTGTGTGTAAGGTGTGTTAGAGTGTGTGTAAGGTGTGTGGTGAGTGTGTAAGGTGTATTAGTGTGTGTGTAAGGCGTGTCAGTGTGTGTGGGTGAGCGTGGACTTAATGGTACCTTCTCAACAAACAAGCAACGCTGATGAAGACATGCTCCCCGAATATTGAAAGACAGATTCTTCTGGCGAAATTTCAAGTGGACGGGTCGATGAATGTTGGAATTGGTTGATGGAGGCTTATAAGGCTGACTGGCTGGCTGTCTGGCTTGCTGGTTGGCTGTCTGGTTGTCTATCTGGCTGGTTGACTGTCTGGATGGATTGATGGATGGATGGATGGATTGATGGATGGATGGATGGATGGATGGATGGATGGATGGCTGGCTGAGTGAAGGGGAAGGTCATTAGTTTAGTATTGAAGGAATACAATGACCATAGTTAAGGCGAAAGTCCTCAGGCTTTACTGTATATGGTTTTAATTCAAGCAAGAGGGGAGCTTTGCCGAGGTAAAAACGGGAAAAAGAATTAGAGAGATGAAAATTTATGTGAGAGGCGTTTATTAGTTACCGTTACAACCTCAATGATGACCAGATCCACACTGTTACATAAACTCTTTCTAGTCTATTTTCCAGATTTGTATAAAAAAAAAAAAAAACTATCACACAAAGTATTTACATAGTTTAATAATATTACTCTGGTGGTCGTGGTACGGAACTAATCCCTAAACAACTGCTGATGTTTTAGATGATTAAATTTATACCCAGGTACCTTATTATAATTTGACATAAAGTATTCAGCAAACTAATTACGTTTTTTTTTTTTAGATAATTCATTCATCTAGCTAATATCATTTTAATGGACATATTCAGCAACCAAATTACCTACTTCGAGATAATACAGTCCACCTACTATAATTAAACACACTTTGTAATGCTTGAAAAATTCCCGTCGTCCAAGGAAATTATAACCTCAGTGGAATGTTTGTGTGTGTTCTGAAAGCAGCGAGGAAAATGAAACAATGTCGTCAACTTTAGAGAGAGAGAGAGAGAGAGAGAGAGAGAGAGAGAGAGAGAGAGAGAGAGAGAGAGAGAGAGAGAGAGAGAGAGAGAAAGAGAGAGAGAGAGAGACGGGCCAGTTGTTGGTTGGGTCGCTGCCACAAACTTATAAGTGCAGTGTGTGGTGGGGTGGGTCTCCCTGCATGGCCCTTCATCGTGTGTGTTGGGAGTTGCAGTGTACCCAGCTAACCTTTTTCTTACCTGCCAGTGGTGAGGTGGGTGATGTTGATGAATGTTGCAGGGAAGGTGCATGGGGTGAGTTGTGAAAGTCGAGGTGAGATGAGATGACCGTGTGTGTGTGTGTGTGTGTTGTTGAAGTTGTGGTGAGATGACCGTGTGTGCGTGTGTGTGTTGTTGAAGTTGTGGTGAGATGACCGTGTGTGTGTGTGTGTGTGTGTGTTTGATGGAGAGGTGACAGTGTTGGTGTTGTTTTGGGAAAGTTTAAGTGAAAGTATTATGGATGGAAAGACGGTATTGGTGTGGGAAAGGAGAAGAGAGAACTGTTGGTTTGAAATGGGTGAAGTGGCGCCTCCCTTTCTCTGCCTTGCTTCTTGACATATGCATTTATCTTTCCTCTCGGTGTCTCCTTTTCACCTCACATTCATTCTTATTGTTCCTTCATCTCTTTTCCTTTTCTTCTCCCTCCCTCTCTTCCTGACTCCACCCTTCTCTGTCTTCTCCATTTCTATTTTACTTCTAACGTTATTCCTCCTTTTCTATCCATCCTTCCTTCTTGTTCTTGGAATTCTAGTCTTCCCTCCCCTTGTTCCTCAATTCTCTTTCTTTTCTACCTCGTCTTCTCGCCTCCTCCCACGTTCCCTCCTTCCTTCCTTCCTTTTCTTCCTCTTCTCCTCGACCCCTCCCTTCCTACGCGTTTCTCACCCTTCCCTTCCAATCCTCCATTTCTTAGATTAACGAGGTCTGGAAGATGAAGCACCAAGAGCGAGCGAGGCAGGAGGGGAGCTGGAAACTGGAAAGAGGAACCTGGTCAGCAATATGTAGGAGACGGAGTGTACCTGGTGAGAACTGAGACGTGGCTGACATAATGAGAAAAGGTCACAAGTAGTTAGAATGAGAGAGAAATGGAAAGATAAAGGGACATAAGAAAGAGAGGGAGGGAAAATGTGTATGTATGTGTGTGTGTGTGTGTGTGTGTGTGTGTGCGTACTTCCCTGATCATCGTTACCTCCCCGATGGTTGTACTAACATTAGCGTTCCCAAATCTAGGCCCCGACCGATTAAGAATTCAGTCCAAAGTCTCACTCATGAATCCTTCCATCTCACACTCCATCAAACAAGGAGAAACACGACAGGACTAACTTGTGCCCCAGACTGTATAAGAGGCGTGTACAGCAAGTAGTACAAATGACTGTGGGGGGTGGAATATGTATACTGTACTGTACTATACTGTATATTATTGTTGCGTGTGTGTGAGCTGTAAAGGATGTAGGCGTTTTGCATAGTGGAAGGTAGCTGCTGCTTGTGTTAGTGTCTGCGTTTACTCTACTAGAATATGATTACTTGTGTGTGTGTGTGTGTGTGTGTGTGTGTGTGTGTGTCACTCTACACATGCATGAATGCGTATGTATGTTTGAATAATTGTATGAATATGTGCATGTACTGTATGTCTGTACAAAAACGTTTCTCTCAGTTTTCGGCTGTGTACAGTCACGAGCAAAGGTCCTTCATCAGATGAATGAAACTGAGCCATTTGAATGAATTTTACTAACCAAATTTCAGAGGCTAACAATTATATTTTCGTATAATTTTCCAAGTCCGCCGCTTTATTCCTAGGTGTTGGAGAAATACTTTGTGTATCTGTACATGGATGTGTGTTTGGTGGCGTGTACCCGAGCAGCAAAACACAGGTGGTTGTGATATCCCAGGTCAGGAATAGAAAGTGTGGTGTGAGAATGGGTGAGGTTGTTGAGAGGAGGTGCATGGGGTTGGTTGGGGCAAGGCTCGATGTGTGTGTGGGGGGGGGGGGAATAGTCGATTTGGGGTTAAGTTGGGGAGGGATAAATTCGTATTGGTAAGTTAGGGAAATATAATACAGGTTGAGGGAAGTGGGTAGTGAATAATTAACAGTCTATGGGAAGTAAGAGTGAAATAGAGGGGTTGGATGGGTAGGTAGGTATAGGTAGGTAGGTAGATAGGTAGGTAGGTAGGTAGGTAGGTAGGTAGGTAGGTAGGTAGGTGGGTGAACTGACACTCAAAATATGGGGAAGTGGGTATAGGAAATAATGAACTGGGTAAGAAGGGAAATACAGGGGTTGGATGGGTAGGTAGGTAGGTGTGCAGGTAGATTTGGAGTAGGGGTGGGGGGGTGGGAGGGGGGGGGCAGAGGTGAATAGGAAGGGCGCGGCTCTCCCCTTTAATATGTTTGCCTTTGTTCGCACGGCCATTCATGCTCCACTTGGCACGCGACGACGCTCACTACCCGTTATTAATTTCTGAGGTCCCCGAGGAGTGAGTGAGTGAGGGTAGCAACATCGTGGTCGCCGTCAGTGTCTTCGTCAGTAGTTATATTGCTGGCTGGGATTGGTTGTTAATATTGTTATGGTTAAAATTGTTATTGTTATTATTATTATTATTATTTTTATTATTATTATTATTATTATTATTATTATTATTATTATTATTATTATTATTATCATCATTGATGTTGTTTGTGTATTATTGATATTGTTGTTGTTATATCATTATTATTATTATTATTATTATAAGTCATCATTATAATTACTTTATTATTCTTATTATTATTATAAAATGTTATCATTATTAATATTATTATTATATAATTTTATCATTATTATTATTATTATTAAATTTTATCATTATTATTATTATTATTATTATTAGATTTTATCATTATTATTATTTTATTATTCTGATTATTACTATTATTAATTAAAGTTGATTTAAAATATCCCTAGATTGTTTACCTGCAGTAAGTGGTGCTCGGGTCCAGTTAAACACCCGTAGTTTACTGATTCAAGTGGCCTGTAATCTTTATTGACTCACATTTTAATCCTCACAAAGCCGACTATAACTCCACCTTCGCCCCGAGGTTCAGTCTCTCCCTCAGTAATCTTTGATCTGAGGACACTCCCTTTGTAGGATTATCTATTAAGCTGCCGCCCTGAATAAAGCAAGGAGTGAGGGCTGTTAGGGAAGGTCCTGATTTCTCTCTCCTTGTGTGCACGGTTTTGGGTGTGGTCGGGGATGGGGGGGGGGATAATGGGGTTAGGGTTTAGGGGTAAATGAAAGGGAATAGTCAGTGTGGTTGGGGAAATAGTTTGAGTGAAGGGTCAATGAAATAAATGGTTGGGGAAGGGGTAATACTTTGAAGGGATAAGGTGGGGGGGGAGGGGGAGGGGGATAATGGGGTTGGTTGTTTTTATTAGGGGGGATACTGAAGGTAGGGGAGCTTTGGGGAATACCATATTCGTGTAGATGGGGGAATAATTAAGGTGAATGGGTGTTGGAATAAATAAATAATAAGTAAGAGGGTACGAGTTTTTCAATTACCCAACTCTTTTACCAAATATAATGTTGGAACTCTCTTATGGGTGAACTGGAAGGCTATTAAATCCACAAAACTATACTAATAAACAGACTATACTAATTCATTATACGTGTAGGTAATAAATAAGCTTTGTAGTCTAGTTTGGATCAGTCTGAAGCCTTGGTGATGCCCGAAATATATTAATTAACTTCTTAATTATTAGATTACTTCCTTAATTAATTAATGCCTCCAGACTCTTACTGAAGGAGATTCCTGGTCTGATCAAATAAATTCCCCCACGTCGGTGATACAAAGAGAGACTGGGAAAATGTCAGTGATAGAATGTCAGTCATCAACCTCACGTCCATAACCTTCATTCTAATAACACCATCCATACATTTACCATTTGTGTTCTTAACCACTGTGCTATTTTCCCCTGTGTTATTTTTCATTGTGCTATTTTCCCCTGTGTTATTTTCCCCTGTGTTATTTTCCCCTGTGTTATTTTTCCAATGTGTTATTTTCCATTGTGTTATTTTCCCCCTGTGTTATTTTCCCATGTGTTATTTTCCCCTGTTATTTTCTCCTGTGTTATTTTCCCCTGCGTTATTTTCCCCTGTGTTATTTATTTTCCCCTGTGTTATTTATTTTCCCCTGTGTTATTTACCTCAGCCAGTGATGTTATGTTTATCTGAGCCAGGAGGTGTATTTTTACGATATCATTAACCAAGATGGTCCCCGTGACTCGCAAAAAGTGATTACATTTTGACAATTTTTATGGTTAAGATAGTAGCAAAAGTAAGGCCACCCACTCGTGTCTGTGCCTTGAGGAGAACAAAATCACCAGTCTATAAATTATCTATATATTATCGTTACTATGACATCTACAGGCGAGTCGAGAAGCTTTCCACTACACCAATCCCTGTTGATGTAATTAATATAAAACAACATTCTCCTATTAAATCCATATACTATTTCCTATAATGGGCCATAGAGATGTCATTTATGCATTATGGTTATGAGAGGTTATTATGTAGTTATTTGGTTTAGTTTACCTGTGGGAGACTTGGCTGAAATTAAAAAAGTAAACAAAGGTGTAATGGGAAAATAAGCTGCTGGTTTATGATACTGGTTAGCTTGGTGGTTGGTTGGTTGGTGGTAGTGCTGGTGGTGTTGGTGGTGGTTGGTTGGTGGTGGTGTTGGTGGTGGTAGTGGTGTTGGTTGGTGGTGGTGGTGGTGGTGGTGGTTGTAATGGTGGTGGTGGTTGTAATGGTGGTGTTGGTGGTGGTGGTGGTGGTGGTGGTGTTGGTGGTGTTGGTGGTTGTGGTGGTCGTAGCATTAGGTAGTGTGGTGGTAGTGGTGGTATTGGTGGTAGTGGTAGGAATGGTGGTGTGGTGGTGGCATTGGTAATTATGATGGTAATTGTGGTGATGGTAGTGGTAGGTGGTGTGGTGGTAGGGGTAATGGTGGTGATAGTGACATTGGTGTGGCTTGTGGTAGGGGTTGTGTGGTAGTTGTGATGATGATGGTGGTTGTGGTAGGTCATCTCTTCTTAATCTGTTCATCCTTCCAAGTTATTAAGTCATCTATCAAGTTCTCAATTTTTCCCACAAGTTTTTCATTCATTTCAAGTTGTCCTTTAAGTCCATCCATCAATCAGTCAACGTCCACTCACCTCCACTTGCCTTCCCACACACACACACACAACACACACACACACACACACACACACACACACACACACACACACACACACACACACACACACACACAGTCCTTCATGTTTTTCCCTCCCGTGTCCAAATCCCACCCACCACTCGCTGTCTACAAATATACAAACTTTGTCTTGGCGAAAGTTTAGGGGGGAGGGAATGTAAATGCAAACTTTGACCCGAGGTTAATGAAGTTAGTGAAATGAAAAATGCAGCTCTCAGTCCCCGAGGCTCCAGTGGGGGAAGAAGTCGGGCACAAAACGCTGTCAACCTAGGAATGACTTTTTATATCTTATTTTTATTTGGCAAAAAGGTACAGCCAAGTGGTGGATAAAGGGAGGGATGGAGGGGCTTTTGGGTGATCGCTTGGGCCGAGATCAAAAGGGGCCCCATGCAAGCTGATACAATTTTCTAAATATATATACTGAAAGTGGCTTTAGAATTGAACACAAACTAAAAAAAAAAAGAAGCAATATATATATATATAATATTTTTGTTTGCCTAAATAAATATGTTGTTTGATGCTGTTTTATGTAATTATTATTATTTTTTACGTGAGGGTAATATCAAAACACTTCATCTTGGGGTATTGAATCACAGTGCTGAGAGATCCACAAAGCGAAATGAAAAACACCCACATTTGGCAAAGTTTTGGCCTTACTGGAGTCTCCCCTGTAGACATTCCATCTCTCTCTCTCTCTCTCTCTGTCTCGCTCTCTTCTCTCTCTCTCTCTCTCTCTCTCTCTCTCTCTCTCTCTCTCTCTCTCTCGTCTCTCATCTCTCTCTCCTCTCTCTCTCTCTCTCTCTCTCTATCAGTTCTGAGCTACTACAACGAGTAAATATCATGTGTTGAGGGAATAATTAACCTTCCATGTCCATTTCCCTCCCTTGATCTCAGAATGTCAAACAGCAAAACCATTCTCACAGCAAATGATATTACCAGACACAGTGAGGCTATTATTGTGAACTCTGATGCTGACGAAGGGTTTGGAGGTTACCTGGTCCTCCAAACTATGCCACAAAACAGGCCACCTACACTGAAGTCGTGTTTCTTGTCACAGTTTGGAGGAATCTGGAGCCTCAAATATAATTATGACTGGTAATGGATAGTTTGTTGTGGTTTCATTGAAGGGTTACACATTTTTGTGTTTAAAAATGTATATAATTATATAATTTTACACCAGTTAAGTAGAATTAGTGAAATGAATGAATGAATGAAAAGCAAAATATATTGGTAACAGAATAGACAATGAATAGATAAAATAAATGAATGTGTGAATGAATAAATGTATGAGTGATATAATGGAACAAAAGAGGGGTGATGAATAATACAGAAAAAGTGGAATGAATAAATGAGTTAAGTAATTATTTGATTAAAAATGGATAAGTTTTAATTACAGACTTTTTCAAAACAGCGTGGTCGGAGTAATGAGTGAATGAATAAGTAAGTAAATATATGGACTGAAATAGGGAAACTGGAGTGGAGGCATGAAAAGGTTTGGTGATGAATGAATGAATGATAGATGGAGGAAGAGAATGAATGCATCAGAAAAGAAAAGAAGCGAGGAGCATGAAAGCAATAAGGAAGCGACAGCCACACAAAGGAAGGAGAGAGAGAGAGAGAGAGAGAGAGAGAGAGGGAGAGAGACGAGAGAGAGAGAGAGAGAGAGACGAGATTGATTTATATGCAAGAAGCAGGATATATAATTCATAGGGCAACTCATTATTAATCTGGGTCTAAACAGAGGAGAGTTTAAAGGCATAAAAGGTGGAAGAAAGATGTGATGAAAATGGAAGGAGAGAGTGAGTGGAGAGGGGAAGGAGTAATATTGGAGAGTGAGGGAGGATATGTGAGGAGTTAAAGAGGGATGGAAGGTGGGAGGGATAATGATGGGGATGGAATGAAAGAGAAAGAGGGAGGAGTGAAGGATGGAGGAAAAGTAGAGATAAGGAGGGAGAAATGGAGAGGAATGAGGGAGAAAGGAATAGTCTGATAGAACGAATGAAGGAATAATGTAGAAATGGTAAAATGTGAACAGAAGAAGGAAAGGATGATAAGAACGAATGAGGGAAAGAAAGAGGGAAGGTAAAAAATGGACAGAAGGGGGAAAACTCGATGGATGAATGAGAAGGGAAGGAGGACAAGAGGGCTTCAATGTCTCTCTCTATGCTCCAGCTCCTTCCTTCCTTCCTTCCAACCAACCTGACATATGTATCTCCATTCTTATGCACCCCTGGCAGTTCACCCAACCCTTCCAGACTATGAGTACCACACGCAAAGACAATCTCAGTTGCTGGGACCTACTGTACAGGCATCAGTCTCGCCCTCTTGCTTACACACACTCTTTCCAGATATACCTATGCATCTTCATTCCTTTCCCCTCAAGTTTGGGTTTGTTTTCTTATGCACCCTTTCCATTCCAGCACACCCTTCCAGACTCCCATCCATCACACAGTCACCACCACATTCACTAGCCCCACCTTTTTCAGATACCTCAGTTCTTATACACCTGCATTCCATACCTTTCCCAGCCTACCCTTCCAGAACCCTTCCATCCATTCACCACCCCCATTCACTAGCCCACCTTTCCAGATACTTCAGTTCTTATACACCTGCATTCCATACCATTCCAGGCTACCCTTACAAAACTCTTCCATCCATTCACCACCCCATTCACTAGCCCACCTTTCCAGGTACCTCAGTTCTTATTCACCCATTCCATCCCATTCCAGGCTACCCTTCCAGAACCCTTTCACCCATCCATCTACTGACCGTCGACCGATAGTGGCCTTCTTTTATCTCGTCCAAGAGCCTCCCCCATCTGGTCTCTCCAATAGCCACCTGTGTCTTAATCTCCTTCCAATGTCCTGTGTGTCTGTCTGTGAGGTGGGTCCATCTCTCACTCTCAGGCCTTGAGGTTTTTCTACTCTTGTCTTTTTTCTGTCTATTTTCTTTTCACACTTGTTTTCTCTCTCTTTCTCTCTGGGCATATATATATAATGTAATTTTCTTTGTGTTTGAGATCGATATATTAAGCCCCAGTCTACGATCATCATATGGTTGTGCACCACTCTCTTCGGGTTTGTGTCTACAAGGACGACTAATTGGTTCACTTGGATGTAATTATCGACCTAAAGG
>JAWQEG010009052.1:0-55915 GCA_033782935.1 Petrolisthes cinctipes
CCTTCCCCTCCTTCTCCTTCCCCTCCCTTTCCTCCCTATCTTTCCCTCAAATTGCTCCCAGTTCCCCTTTCCTCCCATTCCATACCATTTATCCATCGTTTAACCCATCCCTCACTTCACTTAATTCATCTTTTTCTTCCACGCAACCAACCACCCACCCTCTCTCCCCTTCCTTTCTTCCTCTCCTTCCACCCCCTCCATTTATTTCCACCCCCTCCCTTTCCTCCTCCACCCCCTCCATTTCCTCCTTCTCCTTTTTCTTCTACTCCCTCCCCTCCATTTCCTCCTTCTCCCTTTTTCTTCTACTCCCTCCCCTTCCCTCCCATTTACTTCCACCACACACCCTTTTTCTTCCACCCTCTCCCCTTCCTCCTCCCATTTTCCACCCCTCCTTTCCCTCCCTTTCCCTCTTCCACCCCCTCCCCTTCCACCTCCTATTTTACACCCCTCCCTTCCCCCTCCTCCCCCTCCTCCTCTTCCTTCCCCATCCCTAATAATACAGTTGTAGTTAGGGTGTATTCTAATCACCCACGCACCCTCCTAATAATCCCTCTCTCAATCCCCAACCATTCACCCACCCCACCAGCCATGCACCCCACCCATCCACCCAAATCAACACCTCCTCCCCAATCATCCACCCATCCCCACCACCTCCTTCCCATCATCCACCCACAGCACCCCACCCATCCACTCAAACCAACACCACACCAATCATCCACCCAAACCAACACCTACACCCCACCCATCCACCCACAACCCACCCATCCCACTACCTCCCCTACCATCCCTACCAACCATCCACCCAAACCATCTCCAACTCCTCCCCCCTTCCTCCACCCCAACCCACCCATCCCAGCACCTCCACCCCACACACCCATCCACCCAAACCAACACCACCCCAATCATCCACCCATCCTAACACCACCCCACCCATCCACCCCCACCAACCATCCACCCAAACCAACACCACACCCACCCCACCAACCCACCCATCCCACCACCTCCTTCTCAATCATCCACCCACACAAACCAACACCACCCCACCCACCCACTACATCCTACCACCCACCCCACCACCCTCCTCCCCAACCATCCTACCACCCAACCATCCCCACCACATCCCCAATCATCCATCCCCACCTCCCCCCCTCCCCCCCCCCCCTCCTCCCTTAATAATTACCCTGCGACTATCGACCCCCCACCAAGCGACTTTATTCTTGTGGGTAAACGACTGTAATCATCAGCAGGTCTCCAGTTAATTAATGCAAGATTCATTTGTTGGTGAATTTAGTATTGGAAGGTCTGTGGCTGAAAACTCCTCAACCAAATTTAGTAGCCTATGTGCCACGAAACTGATAGATCTCTCTCTCTCTCTCTCTCTCTCTCTCTCTCTCTCTCTCTCTCTCTCTCTCTCTCTCAGTCGCGCTTTATTCCTCTGAAGGGAACAGGTCAGAAGTTCATTCAACCTAAGTGGTTTAATCGGGAAATCCGTAACCTACTAAGGGAGAGGAGAACTGCGTATCGTCGAGCGAAGGCATCTGGGGACTTTGACGGTCATAGAAGACTGAATCGAAACGTGAAGTCCAAAATAAGGGCGGCTAAGCGTGCTGAGGAGGTCGCCGTGTGGCTAGACTCTGCAAAGAGAACCCCAAGGAGTTTTTCAGTTATGTGAATGGCCGTAAACCAATCCGACGCAGGATCGGTCCCTTGGTGAATGAGGATGGAGCATTGATGCACTCTGATGCAGAAAATGCTAACCTCTTAAATGAGTATTTCTCTTCAGTGTTCTCTGAGGAGAGTGGTCCCATTCCCGAACCTTTGGACTCCTTCAGTGAGAAGTTGGAGTCAATGGTCTTCACCCAAGAAGAAATTGAGAGAAAAATAATCGAATTAAAAGCAAACAAGTCCCCCGGTCCGGATGGGTTCTTACCTAGAGTGTTGAAAGAAGTGCATGGTGAAGTATCATGGCACCTGTGCATGGTCTTCAACATGGTAATCCAGACTGGATGCGTTCCTAGAGACTGGCGTGAGGCAGAGGTGACTCCTATCTTCAAGAAGGGAGATGCTAGCCAACCGTCAAACTACAGACCCATCAGTTTAACCTCGATAGTCTGTAAACTCATGGAGAGCATCATGGTGGACAAAATAACAGCACACTTAGAATCAAATTTGCTACTGAGGGGTTCCCAGCATGGGTTCCGGCAGCACCGGTCATGCCTCACAAACCTGGTGGAATTCTTCTATTTTGTTTTCAGTGAGCATGATCGGGATAAAGCGGTCGATGTTGTCTACTTAGACTTTCAGAAAGCCTTTGATAAGGTACCCCCACCGCCGCCTCCTTCGGAAAGTGCGTGCACTGGGCATAGACGGAAATGTGGCAAATTGGATAGAGAACTGGCTAAGTGACAGACGGCAGCGGGTGGTAGTGAATGGACAGGCTTCAGAGTGGGTGCCCGTTACTAGCGGTGTTCCCCAAGGTTCTGTTCTGGGACCACTACTGTTTATCATCTATGTTAATGACGTGGATGGTGACATGGTTGCCAAGATTTCCAAATTCGCCGATGATACTAAGCTTGGTATGAATGTCGCGAAAGAAGGAAATACTACCCGCTTACAAGAAGATCTTAGGAAGATCGGAGAGTGGTCTGACACGTGGCAAATGCCATTTAACGTGAACAAATGCAAAGTTATGCATATAGGCCACAGAAACCCCCGAACAGAGTATAACCTTAAGGGCAATGCTCTCGTAAGCACTAATACTGAGAAAGACTTGGGTGTAACTATCACCAGCGACCTCAAGTTCTCAAAGCAGTGTATTGAGGCTGAGAAGAAAGCCCAAAGGAATGTTAGGGTACATAAAGCGACAGTTTGGATACCGGAACAAGGAGATAGTACTTTGTCTGTACAATTCCCTTGTCCGACCGCACCTGGAGTGTGCAGTCCAGTTTTGGAGTCCTTCTTACCGAAAGGATATCGCTAGATTGGAACGAGTGCAAGCCAGGGCAACCAAACTTATACCTCTCTTAGACACAAGAGCTATAAAGAGCGGTTGGTAGAACTCGATCTGTTCTCTTTGGAAACCCGGAGACTGCGTGGTCAGCTTATCGAAGTGTTTAAAATACTACGAGGCTTTGACAATGTAGACTACAGGGACATTTTCCAACTCAGTGAGGGCACAACCAGGAATCATGGCTACAAACTTGAACTGAAGCGATACAACCGTGATCTGTGTGGTAAGTTCTTTACATACAGCATCTGCGGTACTTGGAACGCGCTTCCTGCTGATGTAGTCAACAGCAACTCTGTGGATCAGTTCAAGTCCAGATTAGACAAAGCCTTAAACCACCGTCTAGGTGTTTAAGCCGTTGTGCGAGTGTTCCTTGATGGTTTCACATGACACATTCGAGGACGGTCGCCTACTTGCGCAACTAAACCCACAGGTACCCTCTTTGTATGGATCGTAAGGTCCCCTAGGGTACTTCTTTTCCTTGTAACTCCTTGTAACTCTCTCTCTCTCTCTCTCTCTCTCTCTCTCTCTCTCTCTCTCTCTCTCTCTCTCTCTCACACACAGACAAATGGAGAATGAAATGAATACTGTACAAAGGCCAAATCGACCTTGATCCACTTCCCGAGTCTGAAATGGAATCTGAATTAGGTCACACCAACCAACCAGTGTCATGAAACCGGTTCTGAATCTCTTAATTAATCGAATTTTAGATGCTGGATGACATTTTTTTTTTTTTTTTTTACCATCAAAGGCTTTAATTGATTTCGATTTTCATTTTTCGACTATGATTACCGAGTTACGTGTCTGATGATAGAGTGATGAGCGTCGGAATCGTAGAATGGCGCGAAATTGTTGTTGTTGTCGTCGTCGCGTTCGAGTAAAAAATGGCGCGAAATTGTGGTCGTCGCGTTTCGAGTAAAATGGCGCGAAATTATTTTACCCGCGTTCGAGTAAAAAAAAATGGCGCGAAATTATTTTACCTGCGTTCGAGTAAAATGGCGTGAAATTGTTGTTGCCGCGTTCGAGTAAAAAAAATGGCTCGAAATTATTCTTCCCGCGTTCGAGTATAGCAGATAAAATAATATAATCAAGCCCCTCCGTAGCCCGCCTTCTTCCCCCCACCCCACCCCCCACCCCACGATATTCACTTCCCTTTTCCATTATTTAATCAAGTAATTGTATTTTTAGTCCAGCTCTGTTGACCTTTTGAAAATCGAAAATGCCGGGTTCAGGGTGGTGATTTCATTCGCGAGTAAAAGAAAAAAATAACGCGGGTAAAAAGTTCATTCTCTTTGGTGGTGGTATTGATGTTGGAGGGAGTGGTATGGTAGTGGTATAGTTAGTTTTCTGTGGTAGTGGTGGTGGTGGTATTGATGTTGGTCACTATTGGTATGGTAGTGGTATAGTATTAGGGATGAGGATTTGTTGTTGTTGTTGTGTGTGTGTGTTGCATATGGTATAGAATGAGACGTTGTTGTGTGTGTGTGTGTTGCATAGGGTATAGAATGAGACGTTGGTGTTGTGTGTGTGTGTGTGTGTTGCATAGGGTATAGGATGAGACGTTGTTGTGTGTGTGTGTGTTGCATAGGGTATATTTTGAGACGTTGGTGTTGTGTGTGTGTGTGTGTTGCATAGGGTATATTTTGAGACGTTGGTGTTGTGTGTGTGTGTGTGTTGCATAGGGTATATTTTGAGACGGTGTTGTGTGTGTGTGTGTTGCATAGGGTATAGAATGAGACGTTGGTGTTGTGTGTGTGTTTGTAGGAGAGGGTATAGGATGCGACATTGTGTATGTGTGTGTGTGTGTGTGTGTGTGTGTATGTGTATGTGTGTAGTAATGATATTTTAGTAATGTATATGGATAGTAATGATGTCTCAGGTGATGTCTTATGGATAGTAATGATGTTTTAGTAATGTATATGAATAGTAATAATAGTCTCAGGTGACGTCATAACACCTGAAGTATATGAGTAATGAAAGGCTATAATGTTTGTGTAATGAATGACTGACCCATGAATAAAATATGATGATAATTAATGGAAGGGGGAAAGAGAATAGAGGGAAAGGGACATATGGAAGGAAGGATAGAGGAAGAGGGACATAAGGAAGAATAGAGGGAGAGGGACATATGGAAGGATAGAGGAAGAAGAGCATCAATAAGGAAGGGTGTATAGGAAGAGAGAGGGGCATAAAAATAGAGGAAGAGAGAGAAGAGGGAAATAAGGAAGGATAGAGAGGAAGAGAAATAAAATGTTGAAGAAGGGTGCATGGTTGAGGAAAGAGGATAATAAATAGATAAATAATGGCCAAAAAAGGAAGGAAAGGGGATATAGGAAGTGTTTGAAAGTGATAAAAAGTGAGAATATTATAAAGAAATGTTAAATAAAGGAAGGAATGACATGAAGAAGTGGACGAAAATGGTAACGAAAGAAAGAAATGAAGGAAGGAAGGAAAGACGAGAGAGAGGTGGAGGAAGAAGAAGATACAGGGGAAAAAAGGAGAAGGGAAGTAGACGAAGAAAGGAAGGAGAGGGAAAGTGAACGAAGAAAGGAAGAAGGGAAGTTGACAAAGGAAGGAGAGGGAAAGTGGACGAAGAAGGAAGGAAGAAAGGAAGGAGAGGGAAAGTGGCAGAAGAAGATATAAGAAAAAAGGAGAGAGAAAGTGCAAGAAGATATAGGAAAAAGAGGAGAAGGAAAGTGAACGAAGAAAGGAAGGAAGGAAGGAGAGGGAAAGTGGACGAAGAAGGAAAGAAGAAAGTTAGGAAAAAAGGGAGAAGGAAGATGAAGGAAGGAAGGAAGGAGAGGGAAGTGGAGGAAGAAGATACAGGAAAAAAGGAGAAGGAAAGTGAACGAAGTAGAAAGGAAGGAAGGAGAGGGGAAAGTGAACGAAGAAAGGAAGGAAGGAGAGGGGAAAGTGAACGAAGAAAGGACGGAAGAAAGGAAGGAAAGGGGAAAGTGAATGAAGAAAGGAAGGAAGGAGAGGGGAAAGTGAATGAAGAAAGGACGGAAGAAAGGAAGGAAGGAAGGAGAGGGGGAAGTGAACGAAGAAAGGAAGGAATGAGAGGGGAAAGTGAATGAAGAAAGGAAGGAAGGAGAGGGGAAAGTGAATGAAGAAAGGAAGGAAAGAAAGAAGGAGAGGGGAAAGTGAACGAAGAAAGAAAGGAAGGAAGGAGAGGGTAAGTGTCCGAGGGGTTATTACCGTATGAAGGGAGTAAAGGACACAGTAATTATTAACCTGCTTCATGCCACTAGAGAATATTATTGTATTATGGGACACCTGAGACTTACCTTTTTTTTATTTTTTATTTTTTTTTTAAGTTACTGAGACTCACATTTTTTTTTTTTTTTAATTACTGAGACTCACTTTTTTTCTTTTTTTTTTAAGTTACTGAGACTCATTATTATTTTATTTTTTTAAGTTATTGAGACTCACTATTTTTCTTCTTTTTTTAAGTTACTGGGACTCACTATTTTATTTTTTATTTTATTTTATTTTTAAGTTACTGGACTCCAATTTACACGAGTATGGTCTTTAAAAAAATATGCAAGATTTTTATATATACAATTTTTTTTTTTTTTTTTTTTTTTTTTTTTTTTATTATAAGTCGCCGATTGATGTCACGGAAAGAAGTACAGGTAGTAAGTAAGAGTTATAAATAAAAAAAAGGGGTGAAATAATTGAATCTAAGCGTGGTGGCCTTACTTATATGTCGGCAGCCCCCCCCCCCCCCCGTCTGAGGTTAAATGTTTACATGTGACGTCACCACTTCCCGGATGTTGGGTTGGCGCGCAAATTTGCCTATTACGGGTTTGGGGTAGTGAGAGAGAGAGAGAGAGAGAGAGAGAGAGAGAGAGAGAGAGAGAGAGAGCGAGAGACAGACAGACAGAGAGAGAGAGACAAACACACTGACAGAGAGACAGAGACACAGACAGACAGACAGAAAAAAAAAAACTAATTAAATTATCTCTCTCTCTCTCTCTCTCTCTCTCTCTCTCTCTCTCTCTCTCTCTCTCTCTCTCTCTCCAATATGTCCGTGCCCCTCCATCCATCAGTCAATACCTTAATCACTCACTCACACGAACCTATTATATTTATTATATTCTCCTCAACAACCATTAATAGTATCCGATATTACATAAAATAAAATGGTATAACTCTATATATTATTTTCCTATCTGTGTGTGTGAGTGTTTGTTTATATATATATTTTTTTTTAATTAAGGACCCTGTGATCGTGTATAAAAATTTTAGAGGCTTCTGATTCCTCCTGACCATGCCACGAAACAAACAAGCTCCTTCCATATAGGTGTGTGTGTGTGTGTTTCGTGGCAATATTTGAAGGACTCATTTACCTCCAAATTTCTGACTACATCACACACAGGGTCCTTAAGAGGGTAATACATTTTTGGTATAATTTGGAGCACCTTGATTTCTCCAAAGTATATAATTATTTATGTCAGGCAGGAAACAGGACCAAGTTAACAAAAATAATAGTGATCTGTTTGTTGCTTTGGAATAGTTTGCATGCATGGAGGAATCAGTTGCATGCATGGAGGAATCAGTTGCATGCATGGAGGAATCAGTTGCATGCTTGCTCCAGATATACCAACACTGTACAGTCATGAGCACAAATAATAAATATACTACAGCTTTGGGTTGAAGCTTTGAACAGTCTGACCACCAATAATTCACACACCAACGAAATAATTCCAATGGAGATCTATCTTATTGTACAGCCAAAATATGTATCCAGGCTTGCTTCGAATAGCCTGATCGAGTATTAAGCGAGCTCAAGCAAATATGAAACAGGATAAGCGTTGTAATTGGTTCACTAGTATGTCAAATGATTCGAAACTTCAACAAAACCTGGATACAAATTTTGGATTGCGAGTGTACAGCCACAATCAAATAACCACCGACACTCACTCTCCTTCCATCGTAGTAAAAATCTTGGTAATAAAGAACAACAACACGTGTATGTATTATTTTGCAGCACCTCATAATAATAATAATTGAGAAGAGGGTATGAGTTGACGTAAGATGTTGTTGTATGATTATATTTTGATTTGATACTGATATATTTGCACGATGGAAGGAAAGTAAGTGTTGGTGATTATTTTTTTTATTGTGGCTGTACATTTATTTTACTGTGTTTCTAGGTATTCGAAGCACACCTGAATATTTATTAGTGCTCGTGACTGCACTGTACCCACTCCCTGTAATTATGAAGGGGGAAATACAATGTTGGTAAATCTGGAGTACACGATTCCTCCAAACTATTCCAAGTAAGCAACAGAAGAACACCATTATTATTATTATTATTATTATTATTTTTTTTTTTTTTTTTTTTTTTTTTTTTTTTTTTTTTTCATCTGGTCCTATTTCCTGGCATACTTTGGAGGAGTCAATTAAGGCACTCCAATGTAACTAAAGTGAATTATACCACCTTTAAGTCTGGCATTACAATATTAACCTTGAATGAATTAACCTTGCGTGATATGAAAACTTTTGAGATTATGCTGAGAAAAAAAAAAGTGCTTAGTTTTGCTGTTAATAATAGTACGTGACTTCGAATGACCTTTGCGTTGATTTGTAAAGTTTTAATGTTATTGGAAAGATTATGGATATTAAAATGTGCTGCTAAGTTTTGATGTTAATAGTACCGTACGTAACCTCGAATGAACTTTGCATATATAATTTGTAAAGTTTTAATGTTATAGGAAAAGTAATGTGTGGAGCTTTTGTTGTTGTTAAGGGGGTGCGGGAATAGGGGGTTTAGGGGGGTTCGGGGTTTTTTGGGAGGTGCGGGAGTAGGGGGACAGGTTTGGGGGGGGTTAGGGGGTGCGGGAATTGGGGACAGGCTTTCTACCCCCCCCCCCAAGCCTGTCCCCCTATTCCTGCACCCCCCAACCCCCCTCCCCCTAAACCTGTCCCCTACTCCCGCACCCCGTTAACCCCAACTTCGTAGAAATGATCATAATAATTTGACATGTTGCAGTAAGTGTTTTCAAAGTGTGCAACTGAACAGGCAATATTGGATGGAGTAAATGTGTTTGAGAAAGTTTTGGCTTATTTCCGTCCTTCCTTCCTTCCTTCCTTCTACTCTTCCTTCCTTCCTTCCTTCTACTCTCCCGTACGTCCTTCCTTATATACTCTTTCTTCCTTCCTTCTACTCTTCCTTCCTTCCTTCCTTCCTTCTACTCTCCCTTCCTTCCTTCCTTCTACTCTCCCGTACGTCCTTCCTTCTACTCTCCCGTACGTCCTTCCTTCTAATCTTCCTTCCTTCCTTCCTTATACTCTTCTTTCCTTCCTTATACTCTTCCTTATAGTGATTAAAAAAAAACAAATAGTGACTCACAAAATGCTGACAGTCTAAAAGCGAGCAGTAAGTACAGTGTTAGTAAATATGTAGCGACCAATTCATCCAAAATATTCCCATTATTTTTTATTATTATTATTATTAATTTTTTTTTTCTTCTTCGTCTTTTTTTTTTCTTTTTTTTTTTTTTTATCTGGTGGTCCTGTTTCCTGACATACTTTAATTGGAGCTAGGAAGAAAAAAGTGTATTATATTACCCTCTTACAGTGACTTACTAATTGGTACTTTAACTTTATTGATTCCACGTGTGTATTGACTGAGTGACTGACTGACTGACTGAGTGGAACCAGTCAGTCAGTCAGTAAACTTACTAAATCTTTACTTTTATTTCATGTTTTTTTTTTATTATGCTGACGAAAAAGTATTGGACGTATAACAATGTTCTCAATAAGGCTTTAATATTATTATTTTCCTTTACAGGCCAGAGAACAGCTGATCGATGGGATTATGGCCACGTCCTTTTCTGCAAGCTGGCTGTGACTTCAAATTATCAGTAAACTACTTCTTGTCTCATCTTGCCTCTTCTGACGTCATGAACTGGCTGACACACTAGCTGACATCCCCCCCCTACCCCCACCCCCAAGTGATAGCCCCTCTGTGGTCACTATTACATGATTATCTCGAGTTATTAGCGGTAATCAATGCCACAATTGGAACGGTACTATCAAGCCTTCGGACACCGTCATCGATTTCCCGCCAAAATGCCTCCTTCCCAACTCATCACTGAACTCTATAATAATAATAATAATAATAATATCATTTTATCTGGATGTGAAAATAATAGTAGTACATTATGGACATCATTTTTCGTTTGTTATTTATAATTTTTTCAGTGCACGATAGCTCGGAAAATAATTATTATACAATGTGTAGAAATATGGAAAACTATATAGGCCTAACGTTAAAATCGATACCAATTATCTGACACGATTTGGAAATTAGTAGTGTTCCGCTTCTCTGTCCTCTATCTCTCTCTCTCACACGAACAGAGAGAAAGAGAAAGAAAAGTAGAGAAATATAAAGAACACAAGGACCACAAAACAAGTTGAAGAAAGTGAGAACAGAAAAAAAAGCGAAGTGTGTTGAAAGTGTGAAGTGGTGCGCTCCCTCCATTAACATTTAAAGGTAATATGTGTGTGTGTGTGTGTGTGTGTGTGTGTAGGAGGAGAAAGAGAAGGAAGAGACAGTGTGTGTGTGTGTGTGTGTGTGTGTTATGCTTGACTGACTGACTGACTGCCATGACAACTTGAACACACTCAGTACATACAGTAGCGAAACAAGCCCGTACACCTGAGTCGAAGCCCGAGATCTGAAGCAGCTAGGCGGTTTCTGGACGACAGCCCACACAAACCATCACACATACACACACACACACACACACACACACACACATATATATATACACACAAACACACACACATACACATACACACACACACACACACACATAAACATATAAACACACACACACACACACACAAATAAACACACACACACACACATTTCGAACTAATGGAGGCTTTGAGTGGGCTGTCGTCCAGAAACAGCCTATATACTCCAGATCTCTTTCGGGCTTCGATTCAGGTTGGCTTGAGATTGTTGTGTTGTGCGACTGACTATACAGTTGGCCACAGGAATTCGTACACATGCAGGCTCATGATAAGACGAGGTCATTATTGTCAAAGTACTGCAGTGAATAATCTACCAAATGACTCGGTGATTGCAATATAACTACATTTCTTTAATTATGTTGTGTTGCAGTTACATAGATTTATATATATTTTGTGTGTGTGTTGTGTGTACGAAATCTGGAAGCCTAGAGTGTGTGTACGAACCTTTGAAGCCTATACAGTAATAGAGTGTGTGTGTGTGTGTTTGTGTGTGTGTGTATGAATTCCTGAGGCCAACTGTACATGTGTTTGGTTATGTTACAGCTCCAGACAGTACAGTATAGATTATGGAATGGAAGAACAAGTAGTTACTTTCTTCCAGTTTGTTGACATGAAGATAAACAAACAAACACATTGGCAGAGACGCCCTGAAATGTTAAGGTTACCCTGTATAGATCGTGTATGAGACTTGGTGGCTTCTGATTCCTCCTCCAGTCTATGCCACGAAACTATATATAGCTCCTTGAAGGGGATAGTATAGCCTACTTTGGAGCGCCTTGATTCCTCCAAAATATACCAGGAAATAGAACCATGCAGATGAACAAAAATTATGGTGTTCTGTTGCTTGGAATAGTTTGGAGGATTCAGTTGCTCCAGATTTACCATTAAAGTACTATCCCCTTGATGTATAGGTGGTGTTTCGTGGCAATGTTTGAAGGACTCATTAGCCTCCAATTTTCTGACTATACATCACGGGATTAAGGGGATAATTCACTTTTTTTTACACATTTTTTTTTTTTTCACCTATACGAGTAATTTAACCTTTCACCTCCCCCCCCTCCTTCCTCCCCCCCCCCTTCCTCCCCCCCCCTTCCTCCTCTCCCTCTTCTCTTCCCCCTCCTTCCCCTCTCCTCCCCCTCCTTCCCCTCTCCTCCTTCCTCCCTCTCCTCCTTCCTCCCTCTCCTCCTTCCTCCTCTCCTTCCTCTTCTCTCCCTCCTCCTTCCCCTCTCCTCCTTCCTCCCTCTCCCTCCTTCCCCTCTCCTCCCTCCCTCCTTCCCCTCTCCTCCTTCCTCCCTCTCCCTCTCTCTCTCCTCTTCCTCTCCCACCCCCTCCCCCTCCCTACAGATGGTGGTGTGTGGTCGTGGTCGTGCGTGGGTGTGTGGTGGTCTGGCACTGTGGGTGTTGACTGGGTCGTGGTGTGTGGCACTGGCTACGAGAGAGACAGCTACAGGTATGTATGTGTTGTATGTATATGTGTGTATGTTATGTATGTATGTACGTACTGTATGTGTGTATGTATGTATGTATGTATAAACTAATATCCAGCATCTCTTTAATTAGAAAATCATAAGAGATAAACGTACTGTACATTACCTCTGTGAATATAATAATTACATAAGCCTTATATCTTAAATTACTGTATTAATATTGTATTATATCTTAAAATACTGTATCATTATTGTTTATATCTTAAATGACTGTATTAATATTGTATTATATCTTAAAATACTGTGTCATTATTGTTTATATCTTAAATGACTGTATTAATATTGTATTATATCTTAAAATACTGTATCATTATTGTTTATATCTTAAATTACTGTATTATTATTGTATTATATCTTAAATTTCTGTAATATATCTTAAATTTCTGTATTTTACCTTGAATTACTGTATTATACCTTAAAAATCTGTATTACTGTATATCTCTATATTACTGTATCATGTCGTAAGTTATTTATCTTTGTCTTATATTATTTATTTCTGGCTTCAGCATTGGATAGTACTAACGGGTCTGTGGCACTTCATGGTGGTGAGGATGGTGGTAATAATAATAATAACAACACGTGTCCTGATGATAATGACCACCATGGGGGAGGTGTGCGTCTGGCCTCACTAAGATGGCGGGAGGTTGGCGTCTATTACACCATTACTGCATTCGTTATCATTGCTGGACTCGCCAAATTATGTAAGTATTATTTATTATTATTATTGTTGTTATTATTATTGTTATTATTATTATTATTGTCATTATTATTATTATTGTTATTATTATTATTATTATCATCCAATCGTTGACCTATCATTGGTTGACCTATCTTGCCAGTTGTTGACCTACCTTGCTAATCGTTGACCTATCTTTACCAATCGTTGACCTATCATGGTTGACCTATCTTGCCAATCGTTGACCTATCATGGTTGACCTATCTTGCCAGTTGTTGACCTACCTACCTACCTTGCTAATCGTTGACCTACCTTGCAGTATTCCATCACATGCATTGGGTGTCAAGTAAGGTGCCAGAGTCGTGTGTCCTCGTTATACTTGGAGTGGCACTTGGTCTACTCGTTTATTTCACCGCTCAGTAAGTCTATTAGAGAGAGAGAGAGAGAGAGAGAGAAGTTTGTGTTGTTTCATTTGAGAGAGAGAGAGAGAGATAGAGAGAGAGAGAAGTTTGTGTTGTTTCATTTGAGAGAGAGAGAGAGAGAGAGAGAATTTTGTGTTTCATTTGGTGGCTTTTAGAGAGAGAGAGAGAGAGAGAGAGAGAGAGAGAGAGAGAGAGAGAGAGAATTTTGTTTCATTTGGTGGCTTTTGGTGAGAGAGAGAGAGAGAGAGAGATAATTTTTTGTTTCGTTTAAGAGAGAGAGAGAATTTTGTGTTTCATTTGGTGGCTTTTGGTGAGAGAGAGAGAGAGAGAGAGAGAGAGAGAGAATGAATGTGTGTGTGTGTGTGTGTGACTGATTTTTTGTGTATGTGTGTGTGAATGTGTGTATGACAGAAATTGTGTGTTAGTGTAGATATTTATTTATTCTGATAATATAAATACAGTGTGATATAAAGTGTGATGTATATTGTGATAGAGCTTTAATTATAGTGTGATATATAGTGAGATAGAGTCAGATAGTATGATATATAGTGAGATAGAGCTTTATAGTGTGATATATAGTGAGATAGAGCTTTATAGTGTGATATATAGTGTGATAAATAGTGTAATAGAACTTTATGCAGTAGTGTGATAATATAATGTGATAGAGCTTTATAGTATGATAAATAGTGTAATAGAGCTTTATAGTATGATAATATAATGTGATAGAGCTTTATAATGAGATATATATACAGTGATAGAGCTTTATAATGAGATATATATACAGTGATAGAGCTTTATAATGAGATATATATACAGTGATAGATCTTTATTAATATCCATTTTTTTTTTTTCACCTGCAGTAAAACCCCCTCTACAGACTCTTGCCACTACCACGTCCCTCTACCACACTTCACATCAGACAAGTTCTTCTTCGTCCTCCTCCCACCGTAGGTAGTAGTTTTATTTAATTAGTGGGCCAATATTCAAGATCGTCCGTGGTGCATACGATGGCGTGCGTGGTGCCGGTACGATGGCTCAGTTTGTCTGTCTGTCTGTCTATGGATGGAGCCAGCGTATAGGTACCACTATGCGATTAATTTTTGTGTGCACTGTGAATGTTTTCTTGAATACAGCCCTGAAGAAATAGATGGATGGGAAAGTAACATTATACTATACTGCTTTAATTAAGGGGATATATAGTACTGTACATTGTTTTGGATGGTAAAATCTGGAGCAATTGATTCCTCCAAACTATTCCAGGCAACAGACAGGATACCATTATTTTTCTTCATCTGCTGGGTCTGTTTCCTTGCATACTTAGGAGGAAGGAATGAAGGCGCTCCAAAATATCAAATGTGTACTATCTATCCCCTTAAGGGCAGAAGAAATTAATTTTGTTGTTGTCGAGTGAATGTAAAAGTTTAGTTTGACTGATTAATTGCTTGTAGGATGTTTTATATTGATGATGGCATGACTCTCCCCTTAATTAATTAGCAACTAAGTTTGTGTTCATTGATTAATTTACCAACCCTAGAACTGTGCCCCCACTAACCATTCCCTCACTAACCATTGCCCTCACTAACCATTGCCCTCACTAACCATTGCCCTCACTAACCATTGCCCTCACTAACCATTGCCCTCACTAACCATTGCCCTCACTAACCATTGCCCTCACTAACCATTGCCCTCACTAACCATTACCCTCACTAACCATTACCCTCACTAACCATTACCCTCACTAACCATTGCCCTCACTAACCATTGCCCTCACTAACCATTGCCCTCACTAACCATTACCCTCACTAACCATTACCCTCACTAACCATTACCCTCACTAACCATTACCCTCACTAACCATTACCCTCACTAACCATTACCCTCACTAACCATTACCCTCAATAATCATTTCCTCACTAACCATTGCCCTCACTAACCATTACCCTCACTAACCATTGCCCTCACTAATCATTTCCTCACTAACCATTACCCTCACTAACCATTACCCTCACTAACCATTCCCCTCACTAACCATTCCCCTCACTAACCATTCCCCTCACTAACCATTCCCCTCACTAACCATACCCTCACTAACCATACCCTCACTAACCATTCCCCTCACTAACCATTACCCTCACTAACCATTCCCTCACTAATCATTTCCTCACTAACCATTCCCCTCACTAACCATTCCCCTCACTAACCATTCCCCTCACTAACCATTCCCCTCACTAACCATTCCCCTCACTAACCATTACCAACACTAACCATTCCCCTCACTAACCATTACCGTCCCTTCCCCAGGATAGTGTTGGAGTCGGCCTACTCCCTCCACGATCGTGCCTTCTTCGACAACCTTGGCACCGTCCTCGTCTTTGCCCTCGTTGTGAGTATCTTTAATTAAAGGGGTAATTCACTTTGGTTACATTGGAGTGCCTTAAGGGGGTGTGGGAGTAGGGGACAGGCTTTGGGGGGGTTTGGGGGTGTGGGGATAGGGGAAAGGGGAACAGGCTTGGGGTGGGTAAAAAGCCTGTAACCTATTCCCGCACCCCCCTAACCCCCCCCCCCCAAGCCTGTCCCCCTACTCCTGCACCCCCTAACCCCCCCCCCCAAGCCTGTCCCCATATTCCCGCACCCCCTTAATTGATTCCTCCAAAGTATATATGCCAGGAAACATCTGGACCATATGAACAAAAATAATGGTGTTTATTCTGTTGCTTGGAATAGTTTGGAGGAATCATGCAGGTGCTCCAGATTTACCAACACTGTAGCCTACTTCCTTTTTTTTTCCTGCTATTAAAGGTTGTACAGTTGGCATAAAAAAAAATATTGGAACCACCCTTACGTTGAAATTAAGTATATATATATATATATACATTGGGGGCTTCCAGTACTCTTTATGCCAACTGTACACTTAGGGTCAATAATTTCGTCCTGATCCAAAGCACAATACAAATCCCAGCCACCTGAAGTAATGTGTGAGGAGTGGAATGCATGACTGATATAAAGATTCATGTTGAGGAGTGGAATGCATGACTGATAGAGAGATTCATGTTGTGTGTCGAATCAGGACAGAGAGAGAGAGAGAGAGAGAGTGAGAGAGAGGGACAGAATGAATTAACAGTACAGGAGCTTCTCTGTAAGAATTATTGACCCCCAGAGTATCATCATCTAAATATCCATGAAGAGTGGGATGCGAGACTGATAGAGATGCATGTTTTTGTGTCTCGGATCAGAATTATTTGACCCCCATTGTACAGTCGTGGCACATAGTCCTTGACCAGACTTCCTCTTATTATTGTACACCCTGGTCAAGGACTATATATGTGGCAAGACTGTACCATCTAAATACAGTACAGTACCTCTTTCCTTCTATTTTTCTACTGTATGTCATGTTCCATCCAACATTTTCTCCTTCATTGCATTCTACAGATTCAGTTTCTTGGCAGTTCTCTTGTTCAGTATTGTTGTTATATTTCCAGCACCTCTACATTTTTTCATCAGCCCACGTTACCACACAATTTACTCTTTCTTTTCTCTTTATCTTAACTGGCACACAACTGCAGATAGAGAGATGGATATTAGGGTATAATTTATGATCCCAGAGAGAGAGAGAGAGAGAGAGAGGGTGTTTTTTAATGCCTTATTATAATCATGGAGTGGAATAAACTCTTTACTTTATTGTCCAACATGTTTTACAATAAATTCTTTTATTTTCTTTGCAGGGGACCATCTTCAATATTTTCACCATAGGTAAATAGATTTCACTCTTTGTTTGTTTACTGAACTGCATATTATTTATCTTTGTACAGTTACGGTACTTTGAAGAACTATAAAGACCTTGATTTTGTTTTGCTATGTAATCTTTTTTTCTGGTATGTAGAGCATTTGTCCCTTTCAGTTATTGTGCAGTTATGCCAAAATAATATGATTAGAGTTTTGTATGTGCAGTACTGTACAATAATACACTTAATTATTACTGCACAATAGTTTTTCTTTATACTGTTAGTCAGATGTCAAGAAATCAGATTATGAATTGTCAGTGACTTGTATAATAATGGTCTTAATTTTACTGCAATTTGTTAAGTGATGAAAAAGAAAATATCCGTCTCCCTCCCTCCCTTCCCTCCAGGTCCCACGCTGTATGGTCTTAATGCTCTTGGTGCCATGGGTAATATTAGTTTCACGTAAGTATTTCGGTTGTCTTCTTTCGTTTGTCACTTTGTTGGGATTGTGAGTGATTTGATTTTTCATGATTATTATTTGGATATTGATTAATTATTTATATATTTACAATACAGTGCATATTTATGTTGTCAATATGAACTAATTGGATCATAACTGGCATCAATCTCTAAGTCTGTTAAACATTATCTTCCTTTGTTTCAGTATTATTTTATTAGCTACCCATTATGAGTTCAGTCGTTTGGTCAACTTAATTTTCTGTAATTTTCCACTGTACTGTTGTTTACCCTGCCACCAGATTTTCCGAGGGGCTGGTGTTCTCGTCTCTGATATCGGCAGTGGATCCGGTGGCAGTGTTGGCCATCTTCCAAGAGCTGGGTGTCAACAAGGATCTCTATTTCCTGGTCTTTGGGGAATCTCTACTCAATGGTAGGTTAGGTCTGGGAGTGTCATCAGCCAAATGGAGTTTAATCCAAATACTGTAAAGGTAATGTACAGTACTTAAGAGTTTCCTAGAATATCTCACTTTGAAGACTGAAGTGATGAACAATTTGAATAATAATTGATTGTAATTCATGGATCAAGTGAATTTATTTAGTGATGTATATATCCAGTTGGTTACATTATTACTTCAATATAGTGTAGAGTGATTATGAATATCAATCCAGTCCTTGTAGGGGAAAGCTTCAAATTTGTTTACCATATGAATGTCCGTTAACACCTCCCTTTCCTTAATGACAATGTAGATGGTGTAACGGTGGTGGTGTACAACACAATGCAGTCATTCATGGCTCAGGAAGGAACGGTGGGTGCAGGACAATACGCCCTGGCGGTGGCAGCGGTGGCAGTGGTTGTCTTTGGTGGTGCATTCATTGGTGTTGTCTTTGGTTTTATCACAGCCTTCATCACAAAATACACCACAGATGTTAGAGGTTAGTGAAGTTTATCAGGAATTGTAATGCTACAAAACACTGATCATAAAAAGGGAATTTGTGAAATGTATGTAAGGTTTTTATAAGCACTATTTTGCAGTGTACTGTAATTATTGAAGTGATTTTCAGAAATTGGAAACCATAATCTATAAATCACTTATAAGTCATCTGCGTAATAAATAATGAGATGCAGGTGTGGGGAAGGTGATATGATGAAAGTGTGGATATGTGTGATGCAATATGTGGATGGAACTTGTTGAGTTGTGAGGGAGTTAAGGTAATGTGGATGTATGTAAGTACTGTTATATAAGTAAAAGATATTTTGATGAAAGTAAGTACAAGTATGTGGAGATCCTTTTAATGTAAATATTGTGTTACAGTGGTGGAACCGTTGGCCCTCTTGGCACTGTCCTACCTCAGTTACCTCACCGCTGAGCTTTTCCATTTCTCGGGCATCATCAGGTGGGATGTTCTCAAGTTTTCTTTTGTCCACAGGCAAAAATATGTCTACTGTAATAGTTTAGTTAAATTAATGGTCTGTTGCACAGTCACAAGCACTAATAAGTATACAGCTTTGGTTGAAGCTCTGAACAGTCCAATTCACCAACGAACTAATTCCAATGGAGATCTTATTGTGCAATTATTTACCATCTCTAGGTATTTGAAGGACACCTGAATACTTATTAGTGCTCTTGACTGTACCTTCGTATTTTTTACCCATGTGGATTTTCATATATATCTGACTGCTCGTCTCTGGCCAGCCTGATTGTGTGTGGACTGATCCAGGCTCACTACGCTTTCCAGAACATTTCACAAAAGTCCTACACCTGTGTCAAGTACTTCACCAAGATGGCCAGGTGTGTTTATGATCAGCTCTCTACTATTATTGTGAGGTGTTTTTTTGAGGAAGTACATAGTTGAAGCAATTTTACATACCCAAGTCCTTGTTTGTATGTCAATCAGTACTGTAAGCTTTTGAAGTGTATGATGAATGTGTAGATAGGGTTAGGTATCTTACTGATAGGAGTAAATGTAAAAGCATTTGTTGGTTAGAAGTTATATTAGAAATCATGCAAGTAATTTTGGACCATATTGAGGTAAGATTATTTGTTTCTTCATTAGATGTGAACTGTGTACAGTTGGGGAATAATGTATCTGAACACTGTTGGTAGCTTCTGGCAACAGCCCCATAAGTAAACACCTCAGTGAGAGAAAGTATTTATGAATTAAATGATAACTTTTATTTCACTGTCTGTGGTTGGTCAAAGTCTCCCAATATCAGTTATCGTTATGTCGTAATGGATAAATTTTGTCTATTGCTATCGTGTTTATCCCTGGCATTGTTACCAGAAGCCGCCAACGGTGTTCAGATACTTTGTTCCCCAACTGTACATGTGCTTGAATTTCTCCACGTGACCACAAAGAGAAGTGATTGTCTGGCTCAGTGTAACATTAACAAGGAAGATAAACTCTATTGACTTATATATCATGACTATTAGACCTCCTTTACACTATATCTCTCCATCTTGTAGTGCGACGAGTGACACTGTGATCTTCATGTTCTTGGGGATGGTGCTGGTGAGTGATGAGCATCTCTGGCACACTGGCTTTGTGTTGTGGACGCTGGCACTCTGTGTCATCTTCAGATTTATTGGTGAGAGACTACTCATGCAATATTATACCTATATATCTGTCTGTCTATCTCTATATCTGTCTAATACAGGCATGAAGTATGTACAGATAATAATTATACTGTGTTTGAAAGTTTCTTACTCTGAATTTTGGGTTCAACTCAAGAATAAGGTTTTTCTAACTTATGAGGCTGAAAAGTAATTTCTCCTCTCTCCAACTACATACCTCAGTGAATAACTCATTCTCCCTTGAACTTCCATTAAAGGAGTATTCAAGACAGAAGAGTATTAAGTATTATTCTGTATGAACAATTGTATTACAGGTGTGTTTGTTCTGACTGGGATCATGAACCATTATCGAGTGAAGAAGGTTGGGTTGGAGGAGCAGTTCATTGCAGCGTATGGTGGACTGAGAGGTGCTGTATCATTCTCTTTGGTCAACATGCTTGATGAATCTATGGGACCACGACGTATCTTTGTCACCACCACCCTCGTTGTTATACTCTTTACTATCTTTATACAGGTTAGTTCGTAACAAGATGAGATATTTTTTTACATTTATATCTTATAGTCCTAAGCCTAAAGAAGGACAAGCACCATAAAAGAATTTTATAACTAGGCCTACTGTAATACATTGTAAACCTGTACTATGGTCAACTTTATCATTACCTGAATTTTATATTTTATTCCCCATCATCCCAGGGCACAACCATCAAACCACTGGTGAGTTTGCTTCAAATCCAGCGTGCCAGCCATGGTCGCAAAAACTTAGGAGAGGAAATCAACAACACAACAATGGATCACATCATGGCTGGCGTGGAAGAAATTCTTGGCCAGCATGGAGACTTTTATCTTAGGGTGAGGGTTCAGGCATTATACAGAGAGGACTAACATGAGTTGAAGGGAGGTGGCTGAGTGGTTATTTAGTAGTGTGTTAGGCTCATATCCTTAAGGTTACAAGATTGATTTCAGTCAGGTGAGGAGCTGAGAATTTTTAATTTTCCAAAATGAGTTTCAAGCATCATTGTACATCAAGGCCATTGTACATCATAAAACACTCTTGTTGGTACCATGACAGGTGCAGTATTTAGGATTTACCCTTATTTTCCTCTCTTGATGTGCCATTAGGCATGCAGAAAGAGATGCAGATAAATAGGAGGGGGAGGAGGCAGAAAGGGAAGCAGAGTAGGGCCTACTATACTATGAGTGGCAGAATATAAGCAGAGAGGAAAGCAATCACATATTATATAGTGTACTGTTCTACCCATTTATAACTAACACTAATGGTTTCCCTTAACCAACAGGAGCTGCTGGTACACTACAATGATAAGTACTTACGGAAGTGGTTCCTCAGACCAACTGTTGAGTCCAAGCTCAAACGACTTTTCGAAAAAATTGCCATTTCGTGAGTTTTGATAAACTAATTTAAGTCTTTATCAATATAACCATTATCATAGATAAGTTGATAATAATAATATTAATAGTCATATATTAAGAGATTCTGTATGAAAGAACTGTACTATTAACTCCCCCCCCCCCCTCCTTACCCCCAGGGAGCACTATGCCCACCTGTATGGTCCAGTGGCAATGATAGAGGAACGTGTGAAGCCTCTGTGTCACACCAAAATGCCAAGCAAGAGGGTACGATCTGACTCCTTCACCATGTCACACCAAGATGAACTCCTCCTACAGCCAAGGTACTGTAGGATCCCAGATATAATATTACTGTAAGAGTTTGAGAGGTTAGGTTGGATGATTGAGGATAAGTAAAGAGTTGGTGGTGTCAGGGTGTACAGTAGCTTACTCATGTTATTACTGTATCATTAACTAATCAATCTGCAGGTCTCTGTGCTTTGTGTCATGATAAAAATTATGGTTTATTCCAACTCTGTGATGTAAATATATTTGTTTTGTGTAGTAGTGCTAATATGTCTACCTCTGTCAAGAAAAATAAGAGTTATCAGTTGTTGTTTAAGGCTAATTTTAGTAGATATTATTTATGGTCATTGGATGGTACTGTACAACGTTTGGGAAGTTAAATAATTGAACAGCTGGCAGTTATTCTTGTACAAAGGGAACATAATTTTATTGATTTGTAACTATATGCTTGATTACTGTTTCTTTATCCTTCTTTCTATTTACTAATACTGTAAAATGTCAACCTCTAGAATGAGCATAGAAGGGGAAATGTATGAAGATATGGAAGACAAGTCGGCTACGTAAGTACTGTAACATTAGTTGGCTGTTTTTCATCCTTGACATTTACCTACATACTTCTCAGTTCTGTATATAGTACTGTACCTGGTTTTAATACACTACAATAAATATGATATATCGTTTACCTTCTGCAACATTGAATGACAAGTGTCCCAAGTAAATTAACTGAAATGGGACCTTGCTGACAATGATGTTACCCCAATGATAACAGAGGGTCAGATGTGGAGCTCCGTCAGAAGCAACCTGGTCCACTGTTGCCACTACGACAGAGTAAAGTGGGTTCCATTGACCTCCAGCGACAAGACTCGGCCACCACTCAAACGCAGGATGCACATGTTTTGCGTAAGGCACTCAGGAATAACCCATATAACAAGGTGAGTTAGGGTGTATGTTTGCGTGGCTCTTTTTAAACTCCTACATATACCTCCCTCTCCCTCTCTACCCCTTTACTCCCTCCCCTACCCCTTTACTCCCTCCCCTACCCTTCCCCTCCCCCACTCTTCCCCTCCTGTACCCTTCCCCACTCTTCCCCTCACCCTGTTTTCTCCCTCCTCCTCTTTTTATATTAGTATTCAAACCTTAATTGACAGCGTTATGAGTTTTCCCCATCCAAAAGTTGCTGTATACTGCACCATATTTCATGCTTTTTAATTTTGAATCGGCATTTGGTTGGTACAGGTATTGTATTTTGTAAGGTTTTACTTAGTTATGATCATCACCTACAGACACCGTACCTTAAATTCTTGTTCCCTTCTCAAACATTATATTTTGTTTCCAGGAGTAAACTTTTTACCTAAACCTTCTTCATTCTGACTGTGACTGCTTTATGTGTCTCATCCTATTAAATCATAATGGAACTCGAAGAATGAATGAATGAATGTGTTAATAACATTTTTTTTTCAGAAGCTGTACAGTGTTGTATTGTTGGGTAAAGCTTCAAGTTGTGCAATGTATATAATCCCCGTGCAGAAATATTGTATCCAGCTTTGGTGCTTGTCATTTGCATTGTTATACTTCAGTCTGTTGATCAGTTTGTCAATGTCATGTCTGTTAACAATACTTCAACCCTGCTTTGATACTATTGTTACATTGATGTCTCGCTCTTAACTCGCTATTTGTCAGGGTTTAGAGAATGTAGTATTTTTTTATTCTTTTATACATTGTTGCTAATTTAATTCCACAGACTTAATGCTGTATAATCAGGGTTTCATCTTTCCTTTAAAAATTAACTGGAAAGTTGTATAATCCCAATGAAACTTATGTATTACAGTACTAAGTTTCCACTGAACTAGGTATCACTACACCATAATTTAAGTTGTTAAGAAAGACCTCACTGTTTATTGTAATGCTATATTAGTCAGCACCCTCCCATACCTACTACAGTACTGACTAACATTAGTATTATTTAGCAAGTACAGTATACAGTAAAAAACAAAAGTTCTGAGCACCTTTGGTAACTTCTTTGTTGCTTGTGTCTGTGTGGTTAGAGTTGATTTGTTTTTCTTGTGAATAAAGTTGATGAATCATACTGAACAATGCTGGGAATGTGAGGGATGCGTACCTGGTGTCTGGCTTGGAGACAATGCCACAGTAGGAGGCACTAAATGTTGCAATCTGGTGTATAAACAAAAGATCTTTATGAATTTTGAAATGGTAACAATGGACCAACTTCCACAAGGGAACAAGGAATTAATCCATATGAATGAAAAGAGTAGTGGGATATTATTATAGAAATTTCATTTTGGATTTAGGGAGAATGCTATCAACTTACACTACAACCAACTGTCATCTAGTAATACAGCCTGTATAGGGTTTATTGTATTAGCGATTGTGAACTTGAACTCTCTGAATTAAAGATGAGATTAGCAGATTGCAAAGGTAGAGTGAGAATGCTTTGACATTGTAAACCATGGTCAATAAGTAAACTTGGAGAACATTGGAGGAAAGTGGTTTATGTACATTATGGTGAGGTGAATATTGGTGTTTCTTGACCTCGTGTTTTTACAGCAACTTAGGTGCGTTTGCCTGCCTAGTATTTGACTTCAGAAATACTTACCTCCCAAATTGCTATAGCAACCAGAAATTTATCCTTCAAAGACCAGATATCCCTCTGAATCTTCCTCCATGTACCTTCCTTATCCATTACAGAACTTGTTGAAAACTGCAGTTCCCCTCCTAAACTTTCGGTGAACATCTGGGGGGAACAACAGTTGGGTTACTCTTCCAAAGTGTATTGTGTTTCTGTCATTTAACTTTTGTATGTATCATCTCTCATTCCTATAGTCTCTGTCCCTTTTGCCTCCCACAACATCACAGGAGATAGGAAGGACCATCATCTCCAGTATGTGTGAACTTAATGCTGGTTAGGAATACCAGTAAAATTTTCCTTATGGTTGTACACTCAGTAATAAATATATATATACGGTATATATATATATACATCGTGTGTGTAGCCAAGGCATAAATTCATTTAACAGTTGCTCAAGGTCTCAACTCGCTCGCCGAGACAACCCGAGTGATATTCATTTCACGGTTTGTTACACTCCACCTGGCAGATACAAGCACAGTATATTATAATGGCAGATACAAATTCAGTATATTTTTAACTGAGTGTACAGTACTTCCAAAGGGTTACCTATTTACCTGACCTCAATACATGACCTCTTTTACTTCCCTCTCTCTCCCACCATGGCTGTCACAGACGAGCCGGATGGCAGAAGCAGAGCGGACAGAGAGGCAGGTTCTACGCAAGGCTCTCATTCATTCCAGCCGGAGTGCACGTAGGACCAGGTATAGAGTGGGTGTAGGGTGTGTAGCGAGGGTATAGAAGGTGTACCAGTTGTGTAGGGAAGGTGGAGGGTGTAGAGTGTGTATCGAAAGTGTACCAGGTGTTTAGGAAAGGTTTAAGGTGTTTAGCAAGGTAGTAGGCTGTAGAGTGAAGATATATAGGGAGTAAGATGTGTTTTGAGGTACTGTAGTAAGCTGTGTATTAAGTGTATAACAAGGGTAGGTGGTTCCCTTGAAAAGTCAAGCCATACTTACTGTTAGTACTTCCTCAGACTGAGGAAACTTAGAGACTTTATATCCCTGAAACTGATTGGCATTTGATCATTCTTTGATAGTCAGAATATAGGTATTAGTTACAAGAATTATTTGAAATACTGTAGAAAGGAAGCAAAGTAGGATATTTGTGTAGCCAATGAAAATAAATGGTCCAGTCAGGTACATTATTCGCAATAAGGAGTATTGGATCATCGATTCTTTAAATCAAAGTTGCATATTTTTGTAATACAGTATTGTAGTTATTTGTTTGTCTAGAGCATCTGCATTATGAGGAATATAAGGAATTAATGAGAAAGTCTTAGAATTACTAACACTGCTTAGTCTTTGAAATTGTCATTGATACAGTAGTTATTTTACTAGAGCATCACTACGAAGGTTCAGCCAAGTAGGACTACAGTCATACTTCCGTTGATGCATGTTTTGGCTTCGCGATTCTCGTCTAACGTAGTATGATTTTTTTTAAATGTGGTTTAACTTCCATTCGCATTTCATAGCCATGTAGCTCAACTTCAATTTGCCAGGCAGAACTGAGGTACAGCAGCTTTACTGACATAATTGGGTTTACTCCAGTCACACTTGTGACACTTTGTTCTTCTTTCCCAGCCACTCATCCAATCAGGGCTCATCTCCCTCCCTCCTTTCCTCTACATTCTCCTCAACTTATTGAGGCCAGCCTGTCTCCTGACGTATGGTAAATAAAGTTGTTACATGCTTTATAATATTGATAAATTGCAGGTACTGTATGTACTGTACTTTATAATTATTCATACAGTACTTTTCAGTGTATTGATGAATTACAAGTAAAAAATTTGGGAGGTACCCAAAACTTTTATATCAAGAGTGGACTTTGGTCTGAGATGTGTTACTGGATCAGGGTTTTCCAGACTCCCATTAATGTTATAGGGTTGTAGAAGCAAATTCATGCAATGATGGAGGTCTGACTGTACAATTCAATTGCAAATCACTGTTTCCAGCCCACCATAGATGGATGAAATAGAATAAATGCAAAAACTACCTGACTGATGTTAATGCACTAATGACCAAACTTAGTAGACCCTGTATTTCATTAATGTGTCACCAGTACTGTAAAACTATCCGTGAAGAACATTTATTTATATGAACGTGAAAACATTCCTCCACGGTGGGCAAGAAATCCTGGAGTGTGAGGGTACAGCTGCAAATGTTGACATATCTTTCACCTTCACCCCACCAGGCGAGTGAGTGGCCTACCGGGGCCAAGACGTCAAAAGTCTGCATGGGGGGAAACCTCCAATCAGTATGACAAAGAGAACAGTTAAACTAAAAAAAGTACTGTAAATACAAATATAATAATCATTAAGCACAAATATTGCAGCATTGCATGAAAAAGCTACCTAATTAGAAAGTACAAACTAGTACAGTACAGTAACACCATCCTAACACGTCCCTGCCATATCAAGGTCAGACAAAATGGGATGGGAAACTGGATGGACCAGAAGTTTCTCTGAAAAATAGGCTGAAAATGTACAAGAAGAGAGTTGCAGCATTCATAGGAAGGAAAACAGGCAAGGTTTTTAGATGGACTGCATTTGCCATGAGATCTTGCATGGAGGATGAAACTTAAATTATTCTGTACATAATAATCCACCTTTTGCCAAATACAGTATTAGATCTGGTGTGGGGAATTGTGAGTGCCTACCTGCACTGTTACAGTATTATCCTTATCAAAACGGTATTATTATTGTTATTACAATGTTCTTCTTATTTTATTATTATTTTTATTTGTAATTTTCATTTCTATTTCAATATTTGTATGATGTGTGCAAGATCTTTTATTGCATTTCAGGTTTTTACTTTCATCATTTTTGTTTTGTATATTATTTGTTCTTGATCATTTATATTCTTGTGGAGTGTTCATTTCTACTTCTGCTATCCTGTATACTGTATATACAAGTAGTTACTTCCATAGGTACAAACAGTTGTGTTTTCACAGATCTGGGCAATGTTCTTTTATTGTCAGTCTTGTAACCAGGTATTAGCTTCCACTCTGACACTACCTGTACTACATTACATCTTTCATACAACATCACATGATCTTTAACTAAATGATACTGGCAGACAAAATTATAGCATCTTGAATTAATTGGTGGTTGAAGTTACAGACACCAGTTGTTTACTTATGACACTACACAAAGCAAACAAGTCAACAAAGGAAGGTAAACTTTACAATTTAAATGGTACCAAAGTTCATTCCATCAGTTCAGAGGATGGTCACTAATGCCTGGTGACAACTGTAGACAGCAACAAGTAGCAGTACTGTACAGGATTGTGGAGTGTGTGTATGTGTGTGTGGTGTGCTGATTTTCACACGGGCCCACACTGATTGGTTACCCAACGCTGTTATCAATACCTGTATGATGCATTCCACCTGTGTTACCAAGCACAACGATGGCACATTCCACATGTTGATTATGTAGTGCATTTTATTTTATATCAGTGTGTTTATATTATGGTGTTAGTTTACGAAAGCAACTAATGTGTGTCCTCAAGTTTGTGTTGCATTTCCAGGACTTCAGTAATGTTTAGTGATGTTATTCTAAGGATGTACCCCAGCCCAATGTGGTGTCAAGACAGCTGCATTGTGTACCACACATATTACTTATATATTTATATTTCCAACATGGACCATCATAGTGAAAGTTGTGGATGAAATTTCTTTACTTATTTCCCTCAGATATTTGTTTTTTACAGGTACAAAAGCTATTTTTACGTGAGCCACAATGGAACACATAGCAAAGTCAGAGCAGAACTATTGTTGTCATATGGTTAGAGGGACTTCTTAATTTATACACCTCCATCAACACCAGAATTCAAATATTAATACTTATTCTGGGCGTTCATTTAAATGTGGGTGTTCTTGGGTGGTGTGTCATGATACATTGCTGTGTCCTGCCATCTAGTGATCATACTGTGGGTTTGCATGACATTTGATTGCTTTCCTGTATATCCCTTGCCAAATACTACACCTGCTTTACTTGTTATGTTCAGCAGTAGAAACCCTTTTGGAAGTTTGTAGGTGCAATATTTCAGGACCATGCATTTGCCTTCCTTTTGTATCATCAGATGTAGAACTTCATGTAATTATCTCTGTGTGGTATTTATTGATACTTACAATTAATGTGTTAAGTTGAAGTTTTCTATATCTGTGATATTTAGCAAATCCCACATAAGTCCGAATTACATATACAGTAAGTCATAAAGGACCAAAACTATTAATACATCCTACTAAGATCAGAATATTCTAACTTGAGGGGGTCAAACTCTGTAGTTCAGGTTATGTCAGAAATATATTTGCTATAGGCGGCAGATATTGTGAGCAACGGATGGAAATATTGGAAGTAAAATAAGTCAGAATTTCGGACGAGTCATAAGGGCTAGAAACCCTATTGTTCTGACTTATGTAGGGTTAACTGTAGTGAATATGTGTGTGTTTTGTGTAATTGGTGCTATTATGATAACCAGTTGCTAGTCCCCCCCATTCTGTACAGTGTTCTTCCTTTGGGGGTAGTTAACAGTCTCTACTCTAGTCTTTTCATACATTTCAACCTGTCCATCCAAATTTTTCCACACCACAATACGTATAACATTCAGTGCTTGTTTCTCTTTTCACCTCTAAAATACATTACTATACTACTGTACTTTGTTGCCCCATAACGGTTTACTTTACCATCAGTGTATCACAGTAAAATTCACACCATTGTACCATCCCAAAAGCTAATGTTCCCAATTAATGAACCAACCCCTATCCATTCTTTTTATAATAACAAAGGTGTGTGATAGATCTATATGCCCCGTAAAACAATATACTCCTTTTCACACTCTGTATATACTCACAAGACTACCTGTCCTTTCTTCTGTTTCCATTCCATCTACCATGAGCGATCCCTTACATTTCCATCGCCTCACAATATTATGGTTTTACTGACTCGGCTTTTCAATACTATATCTCACTCTCAAGTACAGATAATCACAGACTTCTTTATCTTTGTCATCTCCACCTACAGCTACATTACAAGTATAACCGTAACCTTGTGGGTGAAGAGGATCAGGAACTGGAAGAGCATCTACAGCGTCGCCGCCTTAATGCTCGTCGTATGACTCGTCTGGCTTCATCCACTCGTCTCCCTCCTAGCTCTGGTGGCGGATTTACAAACGCAGGTGGCAGGCGCAATACAAGTAAGTCCTTCAAATACAGTTACCTTGATAAAGTATTAAATGCTTACATTACACTACTGTACAGCATTTTCTTCTAAATAAGGTGCGTACTTTCATTGAAAAGTGAATGCCATTACCAAGCACATTAATTAAACCTAGAAGCAGTTTTTAGATGAAATTATCTTCCTTGAATTGTACATATGATCAAAATCAAATTTCTGTTTATAAGTTGTTTAAAGTAAGAGACAAAATTCTGTTCCAGGTTAAGACATTTTGATAACCCTGCCACAATTGCATTTTGGTGCACAGAAGTATTCCTATTTTAGATGGGGTTATCACTAGATTTCAGGACCATACTTTTGTCTTTTGCTTAAACATGGATGAATACTGAATGCTAATATGCAGATATAACTTCATAAGGTGTAAGATATAGGTTAGCCATCAAAGCTACTTAATATCTTGGTTAAGAACAACTTCCAATTACAGTACAAGTAAAGTCTTACAGTACAAGTAAAGTCTTACAGTACAAGTAAAGTGTCAAGTCTTTAGTGTTAACCAAAATTGAATTAATATTCTGTATTTTGTAATAATGGCCCCAGTTTCTGACACCCTTGTAACAGGGAGAACTGAGGAGAGTGGTAGCTACAAACCTAAAATTAAAAAATTATGAAAAGCAGGAATTAACCATTTGAGTTTCTCTTGTGACTAGTAAACTCATCAGGCATTTGATAGAGTAATAATGAAGTATGTTACCCACTTGAAGAAATTACTTGAATGTGAAGTTCTCCAAATAACAATATTATTACCCGGTAATGGCCAAAGGAAAATAATGCATTGGGTTGAAGGGGTAAAGTATATCATCGTTTTATGAAATAAGATTCATAGTTGTATATGTTTTATATACACAGTATGTACTTATTTACTGGATTGAATGGAAAGTTTGTTAGATGTAAGAGATGAATTTGTAACTATTGTAACTTACTGAATAGTCTTGTGGACAAATCTTAGTGTAGTACTGGAGCTATTGGCTGGGAAGGGTGAAAAAGTATACCCCCAGTGTGTATGAAAAATTCACTTTTATTATTTTTCGTTTAGCACACAGTAAATCAGAAAAGGTAAGGAAGTATTTTATGCTACAAGTTAATTATATCCTTCATAATCCTCCCTTCATTTTATTATTTACCTTGTCCCATTGGTACTGTGGCAGCTCTCCCATATCCTATCCAACTGTTCATCCTGATTAAAAAAAACATATATATATATCTGCCATGTATCTTACATTATATTGTACACCCTCTGCAGACAAATAAGTTTTATGTGGGTACATTAACAAGCATGAAAATATCTGAATTTGTACATTTGTTATAAAATGCTGCACTTTTTTTGTTTTTCCCCATTTGTACACACAGTTGTTCTCTGATATATTAAATCATCTGGAGCGACTCATTTCACTATAACCAAAAAGTTATATCTGCCTCAAATCGTGAAAGAAATATTTAAGAATCAAATTCCCTCGTGCATGTATGAAACAGTTTACGGTACATGATTACCTTTATTAATCTGGCATGCAGGTACAGATGCACACAACTTATTCATTCCTGTATTTTATTACTGAATGCTTTTAAGTTTCAATAGCATGATTTATAACCAGCTTGCACTTTTTAATTCAAATGAAATCTTAATTCCCTTGCTGACCACTCAGGATCATGAAAAAGGTGAGAAAGTAATAGCCATTTATTTGAAATGGTATTTGTGTAAAATATGCTTCTCTTAAATGTTGGTGTTGTAATAACAACTACTGTATCTGGTATTAAAGGTATGTATAATCATGGATATTCACATTTGTACTCTGAGAGCTAAAGCAGGGACCACTTGATGAAAATACTGTGAATTTATATTTAAATTTTTAGTTTTAATATGAATCACATAGGTATTGTAGTCTATTTCATTGCAGAGTTTAGAGAAATTGTTGTGGTCCAGTTTTTTTAAAAGATCTTAGTCCCTTAACTTTCATCCACTTTCATTTCTTCATGCTTGTTTGTACTGCCCTCAGTGCTGGAGAGCCATGACCTGACATTCGGAGCGGCAGAGCTTGTGGAGCGTCACAACGTCAGGCGGCGCACCATGTCAGCCAGACCCCGGGTTGGCCCTGTCCTGTCTTCCCATCAGGCCTCGGCGCTCCACAGGCCAATCATATCTTGCTTCTCGTCTCCTGATCCTACTGACTCAGCTCCAGCTTCCCCTGCTATTCTCATGGCCCTTCAGGAGGCTTCTGATCCCCTATCCAGTCTTCCTGATATTAGACCTTGGGGTTCCGGCTCTGGACCTCCAAAGGATCAGGCATCAACCCCTGGCACAACAGAGTCCTCACTTCTAGGGCATGAATCACCTCCCTCAGGATTTACATCAATTCCAGAATCCCAAACACAAGAAATATTACTATCCCCTGGAAGTGAATTGTCTGGTACAAGGGTTGGGGAGGAGGGAGAAATGGTGCCACTAGTAGAACAGCCTCAGTCTGAAGAAGGTTCACCAAGCACACCAGAGGGATTAAAAGGGATGATAGTGTAAGGAAAAATATTATTTTTGAAGTGCGACTGATGTAGTATACTGTAGTATTGAATGATTGCAGACTAAATTATTGTTACACCAATGTATGAACACTGATTATAATGGTGCAATGATATACAGTGTCAAGCTATGTTTACATATATGGTATACTGTACGTACTTCTCTTCCAGACCATGGGTTCTGGTTACATTTCTTCCTGCCTCCTACATTTGGTGTTTCAGGCAGCCCCAAATAGCCTAACACCTTCATGAATATATCACCTATACAAAGATTACCTTTTCAATGCAGCACATTACAGTATCTGCTAGACTTTGGAATATGCTGGGAGAGTATGGTGGTAACTACACAAAATTAGCATGGCCTCAGAGAGGTAAAACACATAGAAATCAAGAGGGTGAAGATTTAATCCTACTCTCTACTGTAGTGCATTTTTTATCCTGGCCACTCCCTTCAGGGATTGAGGCATCTGGCAATAGATAAGACAGATAGAAAAATGTACATCTTCCCTTCCATATCATTCTGTTGATAGACCTATACAGTGCAAAACGTGTACATGTACTGAGTATATTTCACTGTTTGAAAATTGTAAATACTATAGTGTAGATAAGTCTTGTAAATCTTTGGTGAAACTCTTCTTGGTTTGAAAAGCTCAGATGTTAAAGACCTGAGTGAGTGTCCCTTTGCCAGGTTCTAAATACTGTATACTTATTGCCTCTTTTTCTTTCAATAGGTATCATGAAATCTTTGATATACAAATACAAATATATGAACATATATTAGAATATACATTATCAGCACTAGTATTTGGTACTGAAACTTTGCACTGAAACACAGTGTACCCACAAACCTTCCCTATAATCTCAGGTCTTGGAGTAGGTATTATATGGTATTAGGTAGTATGAATCTTCAAGTGATAATGAGCCACAAATTCTTGTACCTTGAATATAAAGTTTGAATTTTTATTTCCAAGAATGAGTTTTCATTTCAGTGTAATAGCAGCAGTCCTGCGTTATGCTGACTGACAGTCAATCGTTTTTCGTCACTTGGAATATTGAACCAACAGATTTAATACCTGAATATGATGTACTGTATGTTGATCTGTGCTTTGTCATGAAGGAAGGAAGGAAATAACTCTTTGACTACAGCCTACTGGACCTAGGCCCTCATAAAAAACTAGACACGCTTAAAACAACTTGGTCATTGTTTCAGTTTAAACAAAATCTTATATTACAGTCTCAATTTACTCAGTGTATGAAGTTACACAATGAGTCGACTTCCTCACTGTCTCTTGATTTAATCAATGTCTCAATTTGCTCAATTGCTCAAGTCACTTGATACCACAATTTACACAATGTTGCCTGTATCACAGTGCCTCAATTTACTCAATATCTTAGGCATCAGCACTATCAGTAAAGGAAAAAAACAAAAAAAACTATAATGGATATAATGAGGAACATGAAAGTAACCAGTTTGTGGCTGCAAGTGCACAACACTCCTGTACATCAAGCACATAGCACAGGTACCCAACTGTACAGAGGAGCCCATCTGGCCACTGCTAGATGGGGAAAGGAGGAAGTATGAGAGTGCCTCAAGGAAGATAAACAAAAGAATAGATGCTAGGTTGATCAAGAAATCAAACGGTGTTCAACCACCCAACATATACCCCTGACCAAGGTGCTTGATGTCAGCTCCCCATTGGAGGGATTCTTCAAGAATCTCAGAACCGTTTTACTACCCATCTAATGAAATTACCTTTCTGTATTAGTCTAATGTTATGACTATGTTCTTTTAATTATTTTTCTATACATCCTTTGTGATTTTGTGCCAAATGGCCCCTTGTTTGCCACTAGAGTGCCCATTGTGACTCGGCTGTAGCAACTTCAACACTCAAAAGTCATAGACAAGGAGTGAACAAACGTGATTCTTGCTATGAAGAGGATCACGTGTTACAGTCATTCATGTTTAGCACAGCACAGGAGAATTCATTACTGGTGGAGATTTAATCTCCCATGAATTTCACTTGATAAAGTTATTCAGCAATATTTTATGCACGTAACAAGAAAGTATGTATACTGTTATCTCAATCAAGTTAGTTATGTAAATACTGTATTTATTGTTGACTCCATGTTGGTATAGTTTCAATTCAGTGGGCAGTAAGAATTGAGTTACTACTTATTAATCGTAAGTACCCGCTAAATCAACCACTTTTGTTTAGATTGGATGGAATGCCACTCAGGCACTGGATATGAATTATAGTTTCTTCTACCAATGCTGTAATGTCCCCAACAAAACTACTGGCCCATCTGCCCACCTCTAATTCTAAAGATGAAATAAAGTCTTATATTTGTACAATATTTTGCAATATTTTATTAAATTAATTTGTATTTAAATAGATCTACACACTAAATCTCATTATTTTCTGTATATAGTACCCAATGTATTGTAATGCGAGTTGTCAGATCTTGGCAGTGAATGGAAAGTTTATTATTAATGGAATAAAACCAGAAAAATCAATACACTTAGTACCGTATTTATTTCTCTTCAAAATAATAGAGTTGCAACTTTTAAAATGACTGAAAGTACAGTAGCTGGCTTTTTAACTCCAAATGTTCTGGTGAAAAGGATGTGTTTAATGTGTGATTTTATTTGTTGTATATTATATACCTGTACTATATACTGTTGTAAAGTGCCTCCATGATGGAGCTTAATTAAAGAACTATTATATGTTTGTTTTAACTAGTGCTTGTGAAATTCAGTAGGCATATGCACATTTTCCAATACAGTATGACCAAAAACCCATGGTGAGAATGGCATAAAAGTTAAAAATTAGTGGAACCTGTTGAGTAATGTAAGTATTGTAGTGTAGTTCAATGATGTACAGTATTTAAAAAGTAAGTTTTAATTTCCTCCCAAAAATATATTTACTTGCCCCTCTGTAGTTTAAAGTCCATTAATTTCAGTACTGTACAGTATTTTTCCCAAATGTAAAATATTACAGCATGTTAACACTGGATAATACAGGAACAATAAATACTGTAAATTCTGCAGTTTTTCATATATTGAGCAGTTTTATTCTTTCTCTTTACACTCGTACAATTGAGGTTTGAGATCATCTACGGCTGAAGCAGTACTGGGTATACTGGGTAAAACTTATATAAATATGTTGCTCTTGGTGGCCAAGTGAAACCACGTGTGTTCAATCTTACACATTAAAGTTGTTGTTGATGTAGGTTGGTTCAGACTCAATGCCTTGACATGAAAGGTAGCTGGGAAGGAAAGAGGCTTAAAGGTGAGAAGACTTCACAGCTCCTGATGTTCTTTACTTCTCAGGAACTATCTGTCCAAGCCAGTCAAGGTAAGGCTGGTTACCCTGGTCAATCTGGTGAGAAGAGGTAGTGCCGTACACTCAATTTACTGGTATATGATCGGCTTAGTTTTATGAGTAGTCTGAACCAAAAAATCTCTGGGCTAATGCTAGTTCTTATTGTACAGTGATAATAACAGTAGTTTATGATGGATACCAGAACTGAGAATAATGTACAGTATTGGACTCGGATACAGCACAACTGGTCTAAAAATTCTGAAAGGTGAAGTATTAGGAAACTCAACAAATCCAGATAGAAACATTACCATATATTACAGGGCAATTAATTACTCCTTTTCTCACCTTAGATGAAATTACTTCGCACACATCATAGGGATGATTCTCTCGCACAAACTTCGTCAGTTCTTCTAGGCGCGATGTGCGTGTTTTGATCATCTGGAAATGCAAGAACAAGTTAGAATCCTCCGACAACTATTTTTGTAAGGTATGAAAAATTCAATCACAAAAATGGTTACATTTTTATGAAGAAATGATGAAGGGGCAAGATGTCTGCAAACTGTAGGTCACCGATTCCTCCAAAGTGTACCCGTAAATCAATTGACTATATCAGAAAGGTGAAAAATTTCTGGACTGACTATACAGTAAATACACATCCAATAACTAAGATCTGCTTTACTTGTTCTTACCATTACTAGGTGTTATTATGAAATACAGGCACTGTATTATCCAACCTGATTTAAAATTCTAGTACTGTAGTTTTGGGTGAAGGCTTACCATCAACACTTCTGGGTCTTCATTTATTTTCTCCTCCCATTCATACCTGGTACGGAATATTTAATCTTAGAAGACAGAAAGTTAATATACATTGGAACAAAACAGTTTGGACATTTTTCTATAGCCAGATAATTATATAAGATGACAGTAAAGTGTAGGTGTCAAAATTAATCAATCCTGGTTCAGACACATTATAATTAGTACAATAAATATGCAATGGAAACTAAGCACTGCACTATTTATATTGTTACTTGGAAGAGGTACTCACACAGATGTAATGCCGGGAATTATATTAACACAGGCAGCCAACTTATTTTTCACCAGACCTCTGTTGAGAATCACACCCACAGGAAGTTGATTCAGTATTTGATAAGATGGCAATGGAAATCAATGAGACTTAGAAATGAGGTTTTCTTTTTAAGCAGTGATACTTTACAGGTACAGCACTGTACCATATTTCAGTGTCAGTACAAAGAATTGTAATATATGGTGCATATTTATTTTTACTGAAATTAGGACAAAGGGTAAATATTAAAATATTAAACATGCTTCCTGATTTTCAGAATGTTGTTTTTGGCAGTAAAAGGTAATCGAATCCTTATTCCATGATATCTATTCATACAGAAAGTACAACATCCATAAAGATATAGTGATGCCTTACCCAGCAATTTTCTTAGCCACCTCCTGTGACGGGGCAGTAACAAAAGCCATGGAGTGTGTTCCAGGGACATAGGCAGAGGAGGCAGCCATAGTAGTGGACAGAAGACGTCGTGAGGCAGACAACAGACTGGGCATCAACACTGCTCCAACACCAACGACCTGTCATGTATCAAGCATATATATACAGTAGTACGAGGAGTTAATGATTATTCAGCTATACTGTATATTGTAGTTCAGTATTTTCAGTCATTCCTACTAAATCATCTGTGTTAGGAGTTACATAATATGAAAGTTGTTCTCTCTTGGAATACCATACAGCTATATATCGTTGTTCAGTGTTTTCAGTCATTCCTACTATAACACTGTACCATAATCATCTATGTTAGGAGTTTATATAGTATGTAAGTCGTTTTCTCTTGGAATACCATATTTCAATATACAACCAGGAAGTGTAACCCTCAAACACAACCTCGGCTAACTAGCAATTTTGATCTCACTAGAACTGGTACAATGGATATCAGTCAAGTAAAAAAATCTTGGTGGTTGGAAGGAGGGAAAAGAGATGAAAAACATTTGGTAACTTGAAAGACAGACAGACAAACGGACAAAGGGCCACATTCAAGAACATCCGTGGTGTATACAATGGCATGGTGCCGGTACGATGACTCCACAGACAAACAACAGAGCCATCGTATTGGTACCACACCATCGTATACACCACAAATGTTCTTGAATACGGCCCACAATGCCCCGTACCATGAAGACGAGGGTAACTTTTCGAGTGATCATGGATGTGTTGGATACAGTCTCAAAATATTTGGTTGCCGAGCTGTTTGGCAGGAGGGTTACTTGATGCCTCGGTAGGTAGTAAAAATATTAAGGTTTTTATTTTTAACAAGCCACTCAATACAGCTAACGTAGTAACATATTAAGCAGTTATACATATTAATACAGAGGTTTTAACAGCTAGTAATATATATAATAGTTATATATGTATCAAGCTCTCTTTTCTGGTGCACCTTTACACAAGACTATATAGCCATCCTGAATTAGTTATTTAGTAAGAAAGGTGGAGATGAAGGCCTGGTGTATATATACTATATATATATATATACTATATATATATATATATATATATATATATATATATATATATATATATATATATATATATATATATATATAAATATTAAAATATAAGGAAGGTGCAAAAGCAGGGACGAAAAAACATCACTATATTATGCAGTTTTCTCTTATTTCCAAGGAAGCTATAATGGTTTTAGGTCATTAATCAGGTAGGTTAGAGTATAAATGAACTGTCTGTCATGTTAATTTTGAAAGACAATTAATGGTTACATACAAATATTTGGTATTATAAATCGGTGGGTAACTGATGAAGTGGCTTGTTCTAATACCGTCCCTAACAATAGCATATCTTATCTTTGAGAGGGAGTGTCTAACATTACATTAACACAATTTTTTTTCTTGGGAGGGGAATTTCATTATGGGTAGTTGAGATATAATCAGTCCGTAATTTGTCTGTGTTAAATGTAGGTATGTTTCTCAAAATATGCCCACCAAGAGATATAAAACATTATCCCGATATCAGGATTGTCATTTTCATCTCTTTTGTTTATTTTTTTTGTGGTTTGTGTGTATGTGTGTGTAATGACAGTATTATGTTGTTATGTCAAAGGTAAGGGAAGTTAATTAAATAGGTTACCTAATAAGATGAGTAGTAAAGACAAACCAAAAAATAAACAGTAAGGGTTCCGTTGTAAAGTCGATGATACTTCATTTTCATGATGAACACGGACTAATGTCACATTATAAATTATAGTAGCCGTTTGTTTGATCCGTACCTTGCCACACATTTCACTCATCATAATGAACAATCAGTTTAGCATTCAATATCATCTCAGGCATGGATGGAAAAAGGAATATAATGAAGATAACAGGAGAGGCAGGACACCCACTAAGAAAATTTCATTCGTATCTGTTATAATGAGCAGCGTATATAGTTATCATAGGTTACTTGACTCTTCTATCTTCTATGAGTATATGAAAGTAGGTAGAGGAACTATAGTGCGGCGTAGTGCCTGCATGAAGGTTCTCTGGAAAGGTCCCCATACTAGGAACTGGCATCAAAGGTTAGACGAGAAAGTGCCGCTATAGTGATATACTCCAGGCAGAGTGGTATGAAGATGATGGATGATAAACACTCCAAAAATGAAGGGTTATATTTCTGGAACTTTCAGCTTCTGTAATTTATTGCGGAAAACAATGCCTGCAATGAAGATAGTAAAGACAATAACAAACATGAAGGTATTTACAGAGAAATGATTAACTGAGGTTAAAACACATTATTTTAGGCCTGGGACACACGGGCGCTTTGGTGGTCGCCACGCAAGTCGCAACGCAAGCCGTTCTTACGTGGCTGATAACGGCGTTTTGTGGTTCTAGATCTTGGTTTAACTGAGGGACGTCGCAGAGTCGCCCGTGTGTCCGGCTAGCGGCGACATGGAATCGACAGGCCCAGTGGCGGCCATAGAAGTAGGAATATTTGCAGACCACCGAGCGACCACGTGTGGTCCGTGTGTCCCTGGCCTAAAATATAAATCGCAGCCACGCGTAGCGGGGATCAGCGTCTCCACGCCACAGACGCCGACACACTCGCTAGGGTTCACCACAAAACAATGGAAACTTATGGAAGTCACGTCCCCGCTACTGCGTGTGGTCCTTGTGTGGCCACCACAAAGCGCCCATGTGTCCCGGGCCATACTCCTGTTCCTTCCATGCACCTCCAATCCGGGGTTAAAGATACACATGTTACGTAATATAAAAAAAAGATAAATATTTCCTTGGTCGATAGATCAGATAAGTAGCACGCTCATGGATGGATATCGGTTTATTAGGGTGTACAGAATATTAACCAATTTATGAGCATTTGCCAAATTAAGATACTGTACTGTATAGCCTAACACTTTGGATTCGAAATAGTGACAAACGCATCTTTTGAACACTATGGAAAACTATGGATTTGATAAACCTCTATTCATTTTTAATGTGTAGGCTACATATAAGTGGGTGCTAGGTAGACAGTATTGTAAAAGTTTGACGTGCAAATAAAAAGTTGTTCGGCGATTTCTGACGCATCGTAGAAGCCTTCTGCTCCTCAATTCCTTCTCTAGCGATTTTCCAACTTATGTTTTTTTTTTTTTTTTTCACCACGGCAACTTTCCCAAATCACCTTATATCACCACAGGTAGAGGGATGATTCATAAACTCACTGACGAAGAGTCCATCAGGTGAGGAGTCGGTGGCATAATTGTTACGAGGAGAAAATGGCGTTAAAAAAAATAAGGGTGTAACACGCCTGAGGGAGGAGGACTGAAGGAGTTGGCCCCTATAACGGTGCTGGTCCCAGGCTGAGACTCTCCTTCCAACATACTACAGACAGACAGCACTGAGACTGACTGACTGGGCTGTGGGCTGGGACTGGGACTGGGACTGGGTGGCTGAGAGAGAGAGAGATAGAGAGAGAGAGAGAGACTGTCGACCTGTCAGACTCAGTGCAGCTCAAGCCTTGGTGGGGAGAGGGCATGTGGCTCCATCCTCTTGAAAACCCCGAAAACTTATCTTTCCCCCCCTCGTTTTGAAGTTTCTGTAGTTTAACATACGTGTAACTTGTACATATAGATGTGTTGTGAAGGAGATAAAAGTGCTACATAAGAAGGATTTTTTAGTGTGCAACTGGTGTATGCCCTTGGAAGGAAGTGTTGGTGAGTGTTACAGAAACTTTTCGTAATATATATATTTTTTGTCTTCTTTATAGTTTCCAGCCCTTTCTTCTTCTTCTTGCAGTGTGTGTTTGTGTGATTTTTTTTTTCGTGTGTGCGTGTGTGAATATTATCTAGCTTTCTACCGCATACCTCACAACATTCCGTCCTCATTTAGGCACGTGCGTTTCCTTCAAGAATTTCACCTCGTGCTTTCTATCATGGGTTAACCTTGTACCTTTGACTATTTTGGTCTTGTGTGTCTTGGATTTTGTTACCTTTTATGGCCAGTTACGAAAGCCGTTGTTGCAGCCGCGTTATGAAAGGTCTATGTATGCATCTGTGTATTTTATGACATTTTATAGTGAGAGCTTTAGTGCACCGACATTTTTTAAAGATATATTGTAGGATCAATTTGGTATTAGATAATTTTATGAAGCATTGGTCATTTTGTCTACCTGTACAAAATTCCTTAATCTTCATATGCTTCGTCTGCCATGCTCATTCATCCTCTTATGCAAGTTATCTATATATCGGTATTTTGTTGTGTCGTAAGAGAGTATTTTGTACCGCATATTATCTATTCTTTTGTATTCTCATTCTATCTCCTTCAATCACTGCAGCTTACCAATTATGCATTCTTTAATTAATCCCCGTGAGCTCTCTTATTTATCATCGTTCGTGCATTTTAATATTAATAAATTTCCTTTTAACATCATTATATACAGTTCTCTCCCATCATAGGCTACTTCCTTTCCACTCCTCTCCATGTCTCTTTGTTGCGTTTTCCTCTACTCAAATTTTAACACTCAAGTTCGGTATCTTTTACTGAATTCCCTTTCGTATTGTGATGGCTAACGTGTCTTTTTAAGTACAGAATTTTAGTTTATATTCCCCTCTTACGTTTATTAGTCCTACATTCTTTTTTTTCTGTGCCATCATCAATCAGTTCTGTAATAATTCCTTCGTTGGTAAATTATTATTTCCCGTTAGAACACACGCCTTCCTCCTCCAACCCTCTACTTTTTTTTCTTTACCTCTCATTCTTTCCTCTTCCCATGTAATCTCATTGTTCCTATCTCTCTCTCTCTCTCTCTCTCTCTCTCTCTCTCTCTCTCTCTCTCTCTGAAACTACTAATTATCTAAAGACTAAATTCTCCAACAGTACTATATTTTCCATTTCTTTTAGTGCCCAAGGCGACCTACCTACCTATCTTTTTTTCTTTTTTTTTCTCCACCTTTCCCTCCCGACCCATATCCAGGCCAACGTGACTGCATGCTTTCCTCCCCGACATCCTTTTTTTTATTATTTTCCCTCCCCACCACCAGCAAGCAGCCTTCATTCCACGCCTCCTGACTTCTTTATTCCCCCCTTCCTTCCTCTCACCCTACCCCTCCCTACTTCCCCAGCCAACTCATGCCCTCCTCCTTCCCCCTCCTCTCTCTCAACTTTACCTCCGCCCACGTCATGTAATCCTCGTCTTCCGTCTTGCCTGAGGGGAATGGAGACCGGAGAAACAACAGATAGGATAGATAGACAAACAGGGGGATAGATAGGAAGAATGTGCATGCGTAACAGTAAGCAAATATACCAACTACAGACTAATAAATACGGTACCTAGCCTAATGGACCTGTTAACGGATATACCTACTGTTGTATGAAACAGTACATAATTTTGGAAACAAATGTATTAAAATTATATATTCCTTTACGTACCGAATAGGCTAGAGTCTAGACGTACCGTACGTACTCGTAAATTTACAGTACCGGTATTCAGTGTTACATAAATAACTTTCATAGCTGAATATTAGTCTTAGTGGGACATAAACTTTGTCTCACTGTACATAAATGATGGTTTATAAACTTTTGTCTCCCAATCTACATAAATGATATATTTGTATGTTTTGACAAAGCTGCAGGTCTCTTATAACTTTTAAGACTTTGGTGAAACATTAATTTTTGTTGTCCACCGTACGTAATGATAGATTTATGTGTATTAACAGTTAAAAACAAACTGATAAACATAGTAATACACACTGACAGATTGACGGGTGTAACTGACAACTCAAAATATTGTAGAGATGGATTGACAGACTGATGGATGGTAAGATACAAAGAGATAGATAAAGAACATCTCATAGATACGTATTAATTATTACCGGTATGTGACGGCAAGTAGGTAAGCCAACAGGTAAATATAGACTCTCTCTTTTTCCGTATTGTTTCGTTTGCCAATTTATCATTTTAATTGACAGCCGCGTATCACTTCCTTCTTGTAAAATCAAGGTTACCTCATCAAGCTTCGAACGGATCAATACGGTATCTGGTAGTGGGAATTCCATTGACAATAAGAAAGTACTTCTGGTATTTTTATCGGTCATTTTTAGTTTAGGAATTTCTGCAGTTATAGTTATCCAAAGTCATTCATAGCCAACCTTACATAGCCTACGTTTCTGGAAGGAATGTAAGGTTGTGATATGTTGCAGTTATGTGGAAGTACTGTATATAATAATAATAATAATAAAATTTTCTTTTGTCCAATTTTATGCAAAAGAAAATCGTGATTGATAAAATTAAAAAACACGATGCTGATAAAAAAACAAAAACAAAAAAACGTCGGTTATGTGATTTCTTCTCAGATAACTTAGTAAGGTTTAGTGAATGGGAGTAGGCTATTGTACGGTGGGGGCTTTTTATAAAATTGGTGCCTGTACTATGGCTACCGGAAGAAGATGATATCGTTTATTAATTAACGGTCGTATAATGTCGATGGAATAGAAATGGAGTTACTTCAAAGTTTATTATTTTATTCTTTAAATATATAACTGCAAAGAAAGCATTTAAATGTTGAGATACGGTAACTGTAGTCTGTCATTCCCATATAAGGTGATGCATGAACTAACTAACGTAGGTGTGTGGCTGAGGCTGCACCTGGTATGTACTGGGATGTTGTGTGTGTGTGTGTGTGTTATAGCAAGACCAACATATTATTCGTAAAGATGTACAGTCACGAATTATAATAAGTATCCAGCCTGGTCTTGTTGAAATTTGGAATCATCTGACATACCAGCAGACAACCAATTATTACAATGTTCATCCTGTCTCATACTTACTGGAGCTCGCGTACAATGTCTTAAGATATGGCTGGGAAAGAACTTTTGAACGCTGCTTATCATATAGTCTCGACCTAGCCTAATGGGTGATAGAAAGTTCATGATGAGGTAGTGAGAGTTAGGCTAGTTGTTACGGGACTGTGATGTAGTCAGAACATTGGAGAGAAATGAGTCCTTCAAATATTGCCACGAAACACCACCTATATGGAAGGAGCCTGTTTCATGGCATGGTCAGAAGGAATCGGAAGCCTCCTATTCACATTCACGAACACATGGTCCTTAAGTAGCCTAAGTACTGTACCGTAGGTTACCTCGTGTGTGTATTTATAATCCTTTTGCCGTATACTGTGTGAGTGAGAAGCATAGCTAAGTTAGTGGTGGTTATAACAACACTCCATTTGGGTTCTGGTATATTATGTTTGTTTGTGAATGAATCATCGTGGGTCACTGGCCTTTAACGGTATGCATAAAATCACCCTTATATGTAAACCCATGCCCAAGATAAGTACGGTGTATATATATAGTGTAGGGAGGAGTGGTGTTGGTGGTGTTGTTTAGGCTAGTTGGCTTGGCTTGGCTTGAGCACCTAAAATATTTATCATCGTTACGGTACGTATTTGGATACGTATTGTAGAGAAGGTTAATAAATACAGTATAGACTAGACCAGCTGAGTTTAGTAGAGAAGGTTAGAATTTACAGTAGAATAGGCTACGGTAGCTACGGTAATTTGTGTTGGTTGTGTGGGTAGGCTAGGCTAGTTAAACAGGTAGGTAGGTAGGTAGACTAGACGGTGGAGAAAGTTGTAATAGGTTGTTTGGTAGTTGGAGAAAGTGATAGAGAGAACCGCAGAAATATTTTACTCTCTCTCTCTCTCTCTCTCTCTCTCTCTCTCTCTCTCTCTCTCTCTCTCTCTCTCATTTTGATCTTGCTATTTTGGGTTCCACCTGTGATCCTATTTCCTTTCTCTGTCCTTTATTACATTTTTCCCTTCTACATCTCTTTACGTCTGTCTCTCCTACGTACGTGTCATGCATTTTATTTTTCCATATCTCATTTACCCCAATTTACCTACCTACTGTACATAGCCTATCTATCCTTTCACCCCATCCTAATTAAGCTTACCGCGTGGTGTGGTGGTGGTGGGGGGGGGGGCAAACAAATAGGCCTACCCACCCGCCCACCACCTCTTCTTGTAACCCATAGTAACAGAGTGAAAGTTATTTATATTTCCCTCTCCCACACCCCCATTCATCCTCTACTCGTTTCGTGTTCCAAATTAATCTGTCCCTCGTAAATTATCGTATTTCTCTTCTCTTTCACCGGGTCATATTCTGTCTCTGCTAACTCATTTTCTCCTTCGTTCCCAGTTTCCTCTCTCTCTCTCTCTCTCTCTCTCTCTCTCTCTCTCTCTCTCTCATCATTTTCTCCTGACAGGATTATTGACCCTTCTTTTCCCTTCCCTTTCCCTCTTCGTTATCGTACTTGCTCATTTCTGCCGCTTTCCGTGCCTTTATATTTATCTTTCTTTGTCCATTTTGTTATCTGATTTCTATCCCCTCCTCTCTCTCTCTCTCTCTCTCTCTCTCTCTCTCTCTCTCTCTCTCTCTCTCTCTCTCTCTCTTTTACTTATTTATACTTTCGTTTATTCCTCTGCCCCACTATTTTTACACATCATTCATTCATACTGTCTTCCATCCTATCCACTTTCCCCTTTCATGCTTATTTCTCTTCTTTTCACATCTCTTGTCCCTCATAGGCCTACCTTACCACTACCCCATCAAGCTATCGTTTTTAAGTTATTTTCCCATGGCCATCAATTACCATACTATAGCTACCCGTCAAAGGAAAGGGGGCCCTGTCCTCCTTCCTTCCTTCCTTCCTCTTGACTCCTCCCACTCATCCTTTCCTCTCATTCATTCCCAACCATCTCCCCTCTTCTTCCTCGACTCCTCCCACTCTTCCCCTCTCTTTCCCAACCATTTCCCCTCATCTTCCCACCCTCCCTCTCCTTCCTCGACAACTCTCACTCCTTCCCTCCCATCTCACCTCATCTTTCCACCTTTCCTTGCTCTCCTCCACCCCTCTTCTCCTTCCCACCCTTCTTACCTAATTCTCATCCTCTCGTATTAACCTTTCACTCTGCTTCATCTTTCATAATTTCCCCTCTTCCTACCCTTCTCTCTTTCCTTTATCGCCATTCTCTCCTCTCTTTTACCCTCCTTTCCCCTCCTTCTTCCCTCTCCTTTCCCCTCCTTCTTACTTTCTCGTAATTTCCTCTTGACCTTCCTCTCTGTTCTTCATTCTCACCTTTTTTCCCCTTTCCTCTCTTCAACTTCTCACACGCCCATATATTTTCCCCTCCCCTTCATTCCTCCCTCTATTTTCACTCTCATCCCATCTGTTCTTGTTATTCTTTCACTTTTCTCCCTCTCTTCGTTTCACCTTCACACACACACACCCTTTTCCCCTCTTCTTCACCTTGCCACCACCCACTGACCTGCCCTCCTTTTCCTTTCCTTTCCCCTCTCATCCCAGTTAACCTTTGCCCTCTGTGTAATCTCGAGAAGAAGAGGGGACAAGAAATATGAAGGGGGGAAACGAAAAAGAAAAAAAAGGGGAGGGGGGGGGTTGACTGGGACGGTTATAGACGGTTAAGCACTATTTACAAAGTCTCCAAACATCTTGAACACACACACACACACACACACACACACTAAAAAAAAAGGGGTGGGGGACGAGACATTATTTTGCAAGCGAGATTGAGAGGTTTCTTCCTTCCTGTCCCTAGCTCCCACATTATATTTTTTCTACCCCCGTCCCTGACTTCCGTTGCTTACGTTGTGTTAGCTCTCTCTCTCTCCCTCCCTCCGTGAAGCGTAAAATGATGGGTAGCCTAGTGTGAGTGAGGAGAGGAGATGTTTGTTTCTTAATTTGCCATGACGGGTGTGTGGTGACTGACTGACTGACTGGGTTGGTAAGTCGACACTCGAAATAGTATGTGGAAACTATGGACGCCGGGCCTGCTTTGGAGTAGAATGACACTGCAGAGAGAGAGAGAGAGAGAGAGAGAGAATGACGGTGCCTCCTCCTCCCCCACAAGAGAGAGAGAGAGATAGAGAGAGAGGTGGGTGTTAACACATCAAAATAATAATACTCTATGCAATATTCTTAGGTGGACATTACAGGTTAAGGAGGATTAGGCTAAATTAATTGCATACTTATAAATTAGTGCATCATTTTACTTCATTGTGTGTGTATTGGAAAGTACAATATTAAAAAGCCGTAGATATATTTTCAGTATAGGCTTACCAGACGGGTGGAATTGACTTCAGCCTTAATTCAGTGTTGTGAAGTGAGAGAATGAACTGAACTTTAGTGTTTGACAAATTAATTAAATAAACCACGGTGTTGTCAGCAAACACACACACACACACACACACACACACACACACACACGGGGAAGAAGAGGTTCATTCTCATTTACACACACACGGGGAAGATGGCTCATGCACACACACACACACACACACATGGGGAAGATGGCTTATAACACACACACATGGGGAAGATGGCTCATTCGCATTTACACACACACACACCCACACACACACATGGGGAAGAAAGATCATTGCCATTCACACACACAGACACGGTGAAGAAGGTTTATTCGCATTTTCACACGCACACGCAACCTCCTTTATTCTTTGTCTCACAGGAAGTAGTAACAGCAGCAGCAGCAGTGAGGCCTGTAACGTAATGTGTGTTGTAACGCGATTAACGGCCCACCTTCATCTCTCGTTACGGTCTAGGGTTGCCTGCTCTCTCTCTCTCTCTCTCTCTCTCTCTCTCTCTCTCTCTCTCTCTCTCTCTCTCTCCGCCGCTGTTATCAGTTTTCACACTCACATTAAACTGAACTACACACACACACACACACACACACACACTCTTTTCTTGGTTACAGGTCGGTCCTAAGTGTGTGTGTGTGTGTTGAACAATCCCTATCTCTTCTTAAGTGTGTGTGTGTGTGTATTGAACATTACCATATCTTCCTAAGTGTGTGTGTGTGTATACTGAACATTCCCATCTCTTCCTAAGTGTGTGTGTGTACTGAACTTTCCCATTTATTTATTGTTCAGGTTGCGACACTGTTGAACAATATTTGATGACCGTGTAAAATGTGATGCGTCGCTTATATTGACAATCGATTATTTTTTACGCTCGTCACGGTTGTCATCTCTTAATTAAGGACCCTGTGATTGTGTACGAACATTGGAGGCTTCTGATTCCTCCTGACTATGCCTCGAAACAAGCTCCTTCCATAATTATAGGTGTGTGTGTTTCGTGGCAATATTTGAAGGACTCATTTATTTCTAATTTTCTGACTACATCACACACAGGGTCCCTTAAGATGACAGTATACTTTTGGTACAGTACATTAGAATGCCTTACTGTATAAAGACTTAATTAAGGAGGTAATACACTTTTGGTTTATTGGAGAGCCTTGATTCCTCCCAAATATGCCAAGAAACAGGACCACATGAACACAAATACTGGTGACCTGTTGCTTGGAATAGTTTGGAGGGATCAGTTGCTCCAGATTTACCAACAGTATACCAGCCTATCCCATTAATTAACTAAAAGATGTACGAGTATTTAATTAACTTAGTGACGGTAGAGTACTTTATTTTCACACTTTTCATTCGTACTATATAAGATGAGTATAAAGTCTAACTAATTGGTGTATTCAATTAACTTAGTGACGGTACAGTACTCTTTTTTTTTTGTCTCTTTTCTTTCCGCCAATTTCACGCCTTGTTAAGTCTTGTACCGGTAGCTTAGTCGAGTGTGTTTAAAAATAGGCCATCAGACCATTCCATACATTCTACTCCCTCCCCTCCCTCCCCTCTTTTCACCCCCTCCCCCCTCAGGGTAAATTGTTTAAGTACAGTAGGTATATTTAATAGAGCACCTTGATTCCTCCTCCAAAGTATATATGCTAGGGAACAGCAGGACCATAATAACAAAAATAATGGTGACTAACCTGTTGTTTGGAATATATAATTTTGAGGAAATATATTAGGCTATACTCCAGATTTTACAACAACACTAGGCTACCGTAGCTTCCTTCCTTCCCCCTTAATAATTATAATAATGTTGTGAATTGGGTTCCATTTTTGGGTGACGTCACTTCCGTTGGTTCCCGAGAATGGTACACAATAACAGGGCGAGTCTTTATGCTCGTTGTAATCCTTTTTTTTTTTATATATATATCGTCACTGTATGTAGGTGAAGTGCTCGTGGCTTTCACTCGTTGGTATTTTGTTCAACATTATAATTATACACCAAATTACTTGTTGTTGTTGTTTTTACATTGCTGTATAAATTTGTCAGGAAACAGAAAAATCAGATGAACACAAATAAAATGGTGTCCTGTTTGTTGCCTGGAAGAGTAGGGCCTAGTCTAGTTTGGAGGAATCAGTTGCTCCAGATTTACAAACACTGTACTAGGCTATCTGCTTAGGCTAATACTACTACTACTATTACTAGGCTACAACGAAAAAAAAAATAGTATGACGCTACGTTTGGTACTACTACTACTACTTCCTGCTTCCATAACTACCTACTACCGTAATTATTAAGGCAAGAAAGAAAGATAAAATAGGATGAGTGTAATATAATGGAACATCTTGATTCACTACACGTAACGATAGTATTAGTAAGTTAATGACACACCTATTATACATGTACCGTAAGAAGACCTCTCTCCTCTCTCTCTCTCTCTCTCTCTCTCTCTCTCTCTCTCTCTCCATTTGTTGTTATATTAGGCTACACACACCACCCACACACTCTCTCTCTCTCTCTATCTCTCTCTCTCTCTCTCTCTCTCTCTCTCTCTCTCATTTGTTATATTTGCCTACACTCACGTTTCTCTCCTCTGTGTGTGTGTGGGGGGTGGGGGGGTGCTTTGGTACCTTCTATTGAAATGAGAGAGAGAGAGAGAGAGAGAGAAGGGGGGCTTATCCAGGAAGTTGGTGAAAACACAACGTGATGGAAATGGAAAGATGAGTTTGATTAAAATGAGGCTTAGCAAAGAGAGAGAATATAAGGGGAAGAATGGGGCCACTGGGTAGAGAGAGAGAGAGAGAGAGAAACATGAGTGTAAGCTAATATAACAACAAATGAGAGAGAGAGGGAGAGGCTGCTTGGCGTTGTAAATTTGGATGGTATTATTAACCTCTCTCTCTCTCTCTCATTATATTCCTCTGTGTTTTATTCAGTTCAAGATTATCTAGTTTTCCTTTTTTTTTTTTTTTTTTTTTTATTCCCTACCAAGATGCATAAGTCATGTCACAGATCGGTAGGGTAGAGAAAGTTTAGTTTTCCGAAGCCTACTCTTTTTTTTTTGTATATATGTATTTTTTGCCCCACGTTTTATAATACTGTATCGTACTGTTCCAGACACCACTCTCTCTCTCTTTCTCTCATCACCAAATATATTTTCTGCTACTACCTTACTATTGCACTACTACTTCTACTACTACTACTAACTACCACCTCTACTACTACTACTACCTCTGCTACTACTACTACTACTGCTTCTACAATAACAAAAACAAAACTACTACTACAACTAATAATAACAACAAGAGACAGTAATACTGGTTGGTGTACAGATAATATGTGTGACGGACTGTAACAACAACAACACCTCTTTCTAGTACAAGTCGAATTAATTTGTTATAGTGTTGTGGAATTATGAGGTGCTATTAATTATCTTGATGACTATATCGTACCTACTGCACTGGACTCAGATGTGTTTGTTGTACGGTACAGTGTTGTTATTGTTTGTTGTTATTGTTCATTTATCTTCAAACACACTGACGTTAAATGAAGAAGATGCTGCTACCGGGTTAAGGGAGTAATAATTCACTTTTGTTACATTGTAGTGCCTTGATTCTTCCTCCAAAAGTATGCCAGGAAACAGGACCAGATGAACAAAAATAATGGTGTTTGTTTTGTTCTGTTGCTTGGAATAATTTAGTGGAATCAGTTATTAGGCTACTCCAGATTTACTTATATTAAGATGCTATGTAAGGGGCAAATTTGAGTAGGCTAATAGTAGTTGTAATAATAGTGGTGGTAGTAGTAGTTATAGTTTTCATTGTAGTAGTAGTAGGCTATGTTTGCTTCCCATGGTGTTGTTATCTATGTATTGTTTTTCTTTTAGTAGGCCTAGTTACCATATAGTTTTCATTTTAGTAGTAGTAGGCTATGTTTGCTTCCCATGGTGTTGTTTGTTATCTGTGTTGTTTTTCTTTAGTCTTGTCATGTCAAGTGTCGGGAACATAACGTGGCTCTGGTCCTTGTCAACTATAGCCTAATCTGTCCTACTCATAACCCCTCCTTCCTCTATGTTTACAACAGGCCCTCAGAAGTCAACGTTAGCCTGTCGTGTTTTATCTAAAGCCAGTGACACAAACAAGATGCTGCTTCCTTCTCTCTCTCTCTCTCTCTCTCTGTGTGTGTGTGTTACAAACCAATCCTCTCTCTCTCTGTGAATCTTACAAACCAATCCTCTCCATCTGTGTGTGTGTGTGTGTGTGTGTGTGCGGTTTTCAGTCTTACAAACCAATCCATATAAAAAATGGAGGCGTTTATCTAGGAGAGAGAGAGAGAGAAGTAAACACACCGGAGGAAAACACATCCGGCCTCAAACCGACCAAGATATACCGTACATATATATAACAAGAGAGAAAAACACAAGAAAGTATCCAATCTTACCTCCATCTTCCACCCATAACACTGCCACACCCCCTTCATCTCTCTCTCTCTCTCTCTCTCTCTCTCTCTCTCTCTCGTTATATTAGCCTACACTCACGTTTCTCTCTCTCTGATCTCCACTTTTTCCTCTATTTCTCCCACCTCTCTCTTCATCATCATCTCGCTCACACACACATCTTCATTTACTTCTCCCCTTTCTCTTTTCTTCACCATTCTTCCTTCGTATGCCTTCCTTCCTTCCTCTTCCAACCAACCAACCAACCACCTTACCTCGTTTTTATACTGCTTGCTTTCTCCGTTTTTTTCCCTCTCTTCCTTCCTTAATAACCCCGTGTGTGTGTGTGTGTGTGGTGCTTTCACAGTTAGTTACCAACAGCATCCCACTGTGTTTTTTCATTGGTTAATTACATAATGTCACATGCTTTTTGTTGTTGTTGTTGTTGTCTCCTGCTATGTCTTTTTTTTTCCTGACCTCTTCTGTTTCCCGAATTTTTTGACATATATTATCTGTTCTCTGTCTTTTCATTTTATATATGTTTTTTCTATCTATATCTATCTGTTCTCTCTCACTCTGTCTTGTTCCCTCTATCTGTCTTTCTCTATTTTCTCGTCTTTCTTTCTCTTATTCTCTATTTCTCTTCGCCCTATCTCTGTTCTCTCTCTTTCTTTTTCCCTCTATTTATTATGTGTCTCTCTTTCTCTTATTTAATTTCTCTATTTGTTCAGTCTGTTTCAATCTATTATTTCCCTATACCTGTTCTCTCAATCTATTTCCCTATCTATCTATTTCCTCTATCACCCCATATCTAATTTCTCTATATCTAGGCCACTAACTTGTACTCTCTCTCTCTCTCTCTCTCTCTCTCTCTCTCTCTCTCTCTCTCTCTCTCTGTTTTATCTACAACACAGCGATTGTTATCTTTCTTACTCTCTCTATTGCACTTTATAATTGTGTGTGTGTGGGAGAGAGAGAGAGAGAGAGCGTGTGAGGGAGTGTGTGTGTGTTAATATATGGGAGAGTGAGTGTGTGTATTAGTGTGAGGGAGAGGGAGTGTGTGTGTGTTAGTGTGAGGGAGAGGGAGTGTGTGTGTGTGTTAGTGTATGTATGTGTGTGTGTGTGTGTATGTTTTATTTCCATTTGTATTATTATCTCCATCTTATCATAACCTTTTTTTTTTTTGTTTATTTATTTATGATATATTTTCTATACATTTCATTGCTATCCACAATTTCTTCTTCCTTCCTCTTTCTCGTCGCTTTCTTTATTCCTTTCTTTTTTTATTCACCTGTTACACATACATACATACATACATACATACACACACACACACACACACACACACACACACACACACATACATACACACACACATACATACATACATACATACATGATATTATTCGTCCTCCTCCTCGTCATTGTTTTCCCAGGCTCTCACTTCGTCTCATCACGCATCCCCCCCACCAGCCAGCCCCCCCTCTCTCCAACACCCCCCCACCCCCAATCTTTCTCCCCCCCCCCTCCCCTCCTTCCTTCCTAACCCACTCCCCCCAAATTTTCACATCCCCTCCTCCTTCCTCTCCTCTCTCTACCTCCCCTATTTTCCACCTCTCCTCCCATCCCCTCCCTCCCCAACCCCATCCCCCCTACGTTCACATACCCACAAACCCCCTCCCCAACCCATCCCCCCAATCTTTCACTCCCACCACCCCCCAACCCCTCGCTATCTTTCACCTCCCACACTTTGCTTCCTCTGCTTGTAATGAATGTCTTCTTTCTGTGTCGGCCTGGCGGTCTCTTTTGTTGCTCTCTCTCTCTGTAACCTATTTTTAGATATATATATATATATATATATATTTCTCTCTCTCTCTCTCTCTCTCTCTCTCTCTCTGCTCTCTCTCTCTCTCTCTCTCTCTGTGTGTGTGTGTAACCTATTTTATATATATTTTTTCTCTAACCTATTCTCTCTCTCTCTCTCTCTCTCTCTCTCTCTCTCTCTCTCTCTCTCTCTCTCTCTCTCTCTCTCTCTCTCTCTCTCTCTCTCTCTCTCTCTCTCTCTCTCCACTATAACCTTGCCACTCGTGTACCATCATCATCATCACCTTGACGTTCCTAACTGTCACGTCTCACACACACACACACACACACACACACACACACACACACACACACACATAAAATAAAAAAAAGGGGGAATAGAATGTAGAAAAGTATATAGTGTTGGTGTGTCATAATCATCTTGAACTTGGAATCCTCATCTCCTCACCATCACACACACACACACACACACACACACACACACACACACACAACAACAACAACAACAACAACAAGGAATAGAATGTAGAAAAGAATATAGTGTAGATGGTGTAATTTTCGTCATCATTCTCATCATCTTGACTTGGAATCCTCATCTCATCACACACAAAAAAAAAAAAAAAAAAAAAATAGATAAATAAATAAATAAAAAAAAGGAATAGAATGTAGAAAAGTATATAGTGTATGTGGTGTAATTTTCATCTTCATCTTCATCTTGAACTTGGAATCCTCATCTCCTCACCATCACACACACACACACACACACACACACACACACACACACACACACACACACACACACACACACACACACACACACAAAAGGGAATAAAATGTAGAAAAGTATATAGTGTAGGTGGTGTCATTTTCATCATCATCTTCATCTTGAACTTGGAATCTTCATCTTCTCAGCATCACGTCCTTCCATCCACACACCTGTCCTTCAGAGAGATATATAAAAACTCCCCCTACCTCCACACTATAACTTATTTAAATTAGTACACTTCTTTACAGTATATTTGGGTTTATTTATGTATTTTATAGTTATTGTTGTTATTATTATTATTGTTTTTGTTTTTGTTATTATTTTGAGGTTTTGTATGTGTGTTTATTTTTATCTGATGTTCAACACTTCTATGTACTGTTATGAAAGATCTATTTGTGTGTGTGTGTGTGTCTGTGTGTGTGTGTATGTACTTTCAAACTGCCCTCTAGAATTCCCAACACCCTTCCGGAATTATTTACTGTTTCGTTAGCTGTGATTAAATTTCATGTTTGTTGTTTGTTAGTTCTTTTAATTGGTACACACATTGGAGCACCTTGGTTCCTCCAAAGTATAACAAGAAAGAGGGCCACATTAAGGGGAGTAACCTATTATGGGGAATTAGAAGGCTACTGATTCCTCCAAACCATGTCAGGAAACAGAAACCCTCCAAATGGAATTATACAGGGGATGTGTTTTATAGCTGAGTTTGGAGGCCTACATTAACTCCAAATTGAACATAAAAGGTTGATTCCCTTAACAAAAGTAATGGTGATCTGTTTCTGGACTATATAGTTTGGAGGACTCGTTTGCTCCACATTCATCAACAGTGTATTACAAGCCTAACATTACTATACCATGAATACATGTTAATTAAGGTGGTAATTCTTTTTTGGTACATTGGAGTGCCTTGATTCCTCCAAAGTATGCCAGGAAATAGGACCAGAAGAGCAAAAATAATGGTGTTCTGTCTGTTGCTTAGAATAGTTTGGAGGAATCAGTTTGCTCCAGATTTACCAACACAAAACTTCCCCCTTAAGTGGAAGGAGTTTGTCTTAGCACGTGTCATTGTGTTGATGAGGACAATGAAGGGAAGAGGGAGGGAAAGTCCTTGTGCAAAAGAACAACAGGATGCGCACCAGGATAATAATAAAACAAATAACAACAACAACAACAATTATATGTGTGTTTATACTGTATGTAAGATATGCCAACCATGCTGAGTCTTAACTAGAATGTCATTAGAATAGAAGAAGCATTTGTTGCTGATTTTTTCTAACCATTACTTCTTCAAAAATTCAAAACTAATTAGGCGAGTCAATTTGGGTGAACTTGACTGGTGTGGAGGACCGGTGGAGTGACAGTGTTTTTTTTTTTTTTTTTTTTTACGTGTAGTGTGTGTGTGGTGGTGTGGGGGGGGGACTCCTTGTATATCTCTCACCGACGTATATATTATCGACTTTGACTGGACTCTTTACACACGATGGAATACACCCACAAAACCCATTTATATACAAGATGGAATACACCCACAAAACCCATTTATACACGAGATGAAAAAAAAACACAAAAACCCATATATACACAAGATGGAATAAACCCACAAAACCCATTTATACACAAGGTGGAATAAACCCACAAAACCCAATTATACAAGATGGAATAAACACTCAAAACCCATTTATACAAGATGGAATAAACCCACAAAACCCATTTATACACGAGATGAAAAAAAACCAACCATTT
>JAWQEG010009053.1:0-20070 GCA_033782935.1 Petrolisthes cinctipes
TTCCATTAAAGGTGAGATTCTCTTGTATGAAAATTGAAGGCTTCTGATTCCTCCTGACCATGCCACGAAACAAGCTCCTTCCATTATACTGTATAGGTGTGTGTGTGTGTGTGTGTGTGTGTGTGAGTGTTTCGGGGCAATATTTGTAGGACTCATTTATCTCCAACAATTTTTTTCCCGTCCTCATCCATCCATCCCTTCCATTAATAAGTTTCTGATCGATTGACTCTTTGATATCAGTGACAATGGCCTTTTTCCTGTTCGCTGCTTGGGGATATAGTGTACGTGCTTCCTTTTATGTCTTGCGTCTTCTTGATCTCTTTCTATCTACTCTTAACTTCTTTTGCACACACACACACACACACAACACACACACAGACATTTATATATATATCTATTTTGTCTGTGTCAATCTCTCTCTGTCTTTCTAATATTTTTTCTTTCTATTCTTAATTTCACATTTACTCTCTCTCTCTCTCTCTCTCTCTCTCTCTCTCTCTCTCTCTCTCTCTCAGGAATGATGATAATGGAGGGGAGGAAGCCCCCCGCTGTGGCTGTGATGGGGCTGACACTCGGCCTGGCCCCCCACTGGTCCTTGCCCCCCTCACCTTGTTCTTTAAGGGGGTCCATGTACAATTGAAGGCTACTGATTCCTTCAAACTGTGCCGGGAAACAGACTATAGTGCCTCAGTATAGTATGTGTATAGAGGATCTGTTTTGTAGCACATTTTGGAGGAATATATAGCAGCTCTCCAGGTTGACCACATCAACTTACATACTCCCATTGGTTTTGGACGAATGGAGTTGGAATTAATGAGGTCAATGAATAATTATACCTCGTGCGTTAGTTAGTGTAAGTGAATGATTAAAGATTCATTGGTGTTGGTCGGGGGTTAAGTACAGTGGGAAAATGTTGATGGTAAATTGGAGTGATAGTTATAGTGATTAATTCCTTCCAAACTATACCAGGATACGCATCTCACCTCAGTGTTACTAATAGGGCTTTGTTGTTTCGTGACATAGTTTGGAGGATTCAGCTGCCCTCCAGTTTACCGTCACGAGTGAAATGCATGGTTAGTATCGTTTGGTCGTTAGTAACTCATCTATATATATAGTATGGAGAAATATTTATGCTTGGACTAACACCAGATAATTTTGGCTGTTGTATTAAAACTCCTGCATCTTCCTTCAGTTAACTTCTCCGATGACAAAGTGTTTCCTGTGCCATAGTATCATTTGGTGTTTGTCCAATAATAATAATAATAATGTGACCAGGGCATTTACTCATTATTCAGGAAGTAAAATGATGGTGTTAATCTGTGGATATCTGTAATGTTTTGGTTCTACTAAGAGAAAGAAAGCGTCTAGTAGTGGCAAGAGAAAAATGCAAAAGTCGTGAGCCGTTGTTTAAGGGTTAACAATGTAGGGATCGATTAATTTGTCGCTTCCTCCCGCTAACTGAACGCTGCTCACCTCAAGAGACTCGTAGAAGGAGAGCACCGGGAGGAGGAGTAGCGGGAAACATTTCTACTTTTATCTATTTATTTATTTACATTCCGTGTTGGTAATCCTTGTAGTTGTGTCACTTGGTAGGGGAAATCAAGGGGAATTTTAATGTGTTGTGACAGTATGTGAGTGTGAATATGTACAAACACGCGAGGATGTGTAGGTGAAACAAGAAGGAAGGAAGGAAGGAAGGATGAGGGAAAGAGTTGGGTTAGTTACGGGTGTCCGGCAACTCCCCTCGTCTGGCCTTGTTAGCCCCGCCCAACCTCTCCCCTCATATCAAGACTCACGCTCTCATTGGTCACAGCAAACACCGCCCCTTGTAACATATCAAACTTGCCAGACTCCACTAAAATATTGCACCAATTTCCATGCAACATATTCGATTTATAGTGAGTAAGATTATGCTGGACGTGATAAATATTCAAACGGTACTCTTAAAAAAATTAGGTTTGTTGATTTACCGTTTACGACTGGAGTGTAAAAACAGCTAAGTATTTGTGACGACTTGGCATCCACGGTGGTAAGCCCTGATGAGTTTTGAAGTTGGTCGCGTGGGACTAATGGAGCCGTGGCATCTGGGCAAGAGATAGAGGGGAAGCAAGTGACAGAACCAATTAGAGTACAAATAGTCTCAACCGCAGCACAGACGGGCCACAACCCTCTCTCTCTCTCTCTCTCTCACTCACTCTCACTCTCCCTCCCTCCCCTCACTTGCCCGCGGGACGCCATAGCTCTTCCACCCTCCCACTGACTCTCACCGCTGGTCCTTGGCGAGGGGAAGCGTGTTGAGGGGAAGCTGAGAGAGGCCCCGTGGAGTCCGCGAGTTGTGCTTACGCGTGTGGCGGCGGCAGTAGCGGCGGCGCCCTTAGCTGCTCTTGACGGCGGTGTGGGTGATAGATTTGTTTTCGCTCCTGCTGGGGATGATGTGAGATCGGTCATACATACATACACACATCTTGCCAGCAGGGTGAGGGATTGAGATGGAACAGTCTTGGCATATCCTTTAGACAGTGTTATATGTTGGTGTGGTTGAGTGACGGTGATGCTGCCACAGTGGTGTACAGTTTACCTTCCTCAATAACAGTTTAGGCGAGGCGGTGGAGTTTACTCGTTGTACTCCAGATATCAACAGCGGCGGCGGCAAGGAAGAAAGGAAGGGGACGAGAAGAAGGAAAACAGACGAAAAAGGAAGAACAAAAAACCCCCAGGAAATTAAAGGAGAACAATACAGGGGAAAAAAATATATATGTATAAGGATCGAGGGTGTGAGCGGATATCCCCTCGTGTTTGTGTTGTGTGCGATCCGTGATACACAAATTAATGGAGCACCTGATCAAGATGGAGAAGCCTGGATCTCCTGACAGTCAGACGCAACAGACCGCGGCCTCCGTCACGCCCTTCTCCATCACCGACATCCTCACCCGCATGGAGAACCGTTCCCCCAGCGACTTGCACCTGCGGACACCCACCACCACCCCTGACCTCCACCACCACCTCCACAACCACCACCACCAGTACCCACTCACCGACCTCCGTTCCTCGCCCCCCAGCAGCCTCGGGTTCCGTCCAGTGTCGGTGCTCAAGTACAGTAATTCCCCTTCACCCATGGATCTCTCGAAGGATTCGGTGCACCAGGAGGTCAGTTCGTCGGTGGAGCCCTCGCCGACCAACCCCAACAGCGCCTCTTCCAGTCTACGCTCCTCCGCTTCCTCAGACACCACCCGCGAGGCCACGGCGTCCCCAGAGGGCTACGGGGGTCTGCTGGTTCATGGGGGAGGAGGGCGACGGAGCAGATCCCTCTCCCCATGCTCCGAGATGAGCATGGAGGAGGCTGAGATGGAGGGCAGCGACAGGGAGGACGGTGGAGGGGCGACAACACAGACTACCGCCGCTGATGGCAAAGGTGAGAAATACATGTGTTTCTATTATGTGAATTATAAGCACTATATAATTATCATGCAAGGTCGAGTTTTATGTCTCAAATTTAATTCACATTCACGCATACTTCTTCGTTTATGAAAATTGTACTTCTTCCATATAAAAATTGTACTATATCTTGCACGCACAATGAGGTAAGCAAAGATAAAGACTCAATTATATTTTAGATTGAAATATTAAGCCTTGTGATCCATCGGTACACAGTCATGTCAGAATTATCACGGGTCATGTGCAACGAGTGTCATGGGCCAGGCGATAACGATAACTGGTACGATGGCTCCATAGACTTTATCAATAAGGATCCATCGTCCTTATCGTATCTTGTATAGCCTATGTATGATTTCTCCTGCATCAATTGTGAGCCACGAGCCACTCCTTTATATTCTTCAACAATGTTTCCCTTCCATTTATTACCCCTGTGCTTGCTGTCCCATACCTCTCTCTCTCTCTCTCTCTCTCTCTCTCTCTCTCTCTCTCTCTGCTATTAAGTCTTCCATGCTAAGGCAGTCTCATTTCCTCAGTTTGTGTTCAGGGGTTTAAATTATCAAGTGTCTCATAATCAGTTGTTTTATTTCTTATATTTGCCACCGAGTCATGGAAGCTTTGCCAATAAATTCATGTCATATTTCCTTTTGTCATGATTAAATCGATGCAAATTATTATCCCTTATTATGCTTAGATCCATGTGTAAGGTGAGGTAACGCACGTTGATTATATTTTCAAGTTATTGAGTGGACTGTATTTTTACCTGTTATAATTATAGTCTTGAAAGTTGCCAGTGTACTCGTAGCGTGGTGACAAGGCTAACTTACTGTATGCACATGGTTTTCACGCAATATTAGTTTGTACACATTCAGCAAATTTTCTCCTGTCATTTTACATAGGGTACGTCATAAGTTGATGAATATTTAACACAAGTAAACAGAGCGACGACCTTGGTTACTTCCTAATTGGTGTCCGCTATATATAATACCTTGAGAAAAAGAATGGCTTGAGGACGGATGATGCCTTTAGTTTGACCAAAGGACGAAGAAAATTCATAGGTAATGTATCTTCCGTATACACATTCATGGGGTGTATGTGTGTGTATGGGGCCCCCGGGGGGTTAATGATAACCTGGGCCTTGGTAGTGGACATGAAGCTTAAATATGTCCAGTGTCGAAACATAATAATGATAATAATAATAATAATAATATCGGTACCTGAAATTATTTTTGTTAATTGTCAAGAGAGAGAATTAAAAAGAGAGATGACTGTTTCCTCCAGACTGCATGTGCCACAAATCAGTCCTACACAGTTTGCAGTATAGTATCCCCCGGACCCCCAACCCCTTAAAGTTTTTGGGAACTATTGAGTAACAGTTGCCTGAGGTTCCCACGTCACTCACACTCAACAAACCAGAGTCGGAATGTATGTGCAAACTTTCCCCAACTATTGGATAACTTTTGTTGCATAGTTTCGTTTGTTTTGTTGCATAGTTCCGTAACTGCAATTAAGGGGATAATAGAGTGTTGGTATATCTGGACCAACTGATTCCTCCAAACTATCCCAAGCAACAGGCCATGGACCATTATTTCTGTCAACCTGGTCCTGTTTCCTGTTATACTCTGGAGGAATCAAGAGCACTGCAGTTTACCATAGAAAAGTTCTACCCTTAAGGACCCTGTGATCGTGTATGAAAATTTGAGGCCTCTGATTCCTCCTGACCACGCCACGAAACAAGCTCCTTGTATATACTGTATGGGGTGGTTCGTGGCAATATTTTTTTTGAAGGACTCGCTAACCTCCAATTTTCTGACTACATCACAGGGTCCCTTAATGCAAATGTCATCATACACCGGGGGAATAAATAACAAAATAAGGATATGGGACGCCACGTGTGTGTTTTCGGAGCCTGGGAGTGTTAATTAAGTGACCCTTTTAGTTAAACGATGCATTCTCCCACAAGATGTTAAATGATGTGTGTTTAGACGGAGTTAAATATGCATGGACTTGGAAGGCGGAGTTAAGCTGAGTGTGTGGCCTTCATCTCTGCATGGATATATCATTGCTGTCTGTGTGTGTGTATTGAGAGTGAAACTGCAACAGTCAGACATACAGATAGACAGACAGACAAACAGACAGGCAGGCTAGCAGACAGACAGACACATACAGATAGAAATAGATAGACAAACAGACAGGCAGACATACCCCTGCTAGACTGCATTACAAACTACACCCATACACTTCAAACTACACACCTATACACTTTATGCAAATAGACGCCTCCTATACATCTGGTGGCCAACTAATTAATGAACACTAAACCCATACACTACATCCATACACAAAACCGGTGACCAACTAATCAATGAACACCCATACATTACACCTATACATTACAGTACAACCTACACCCATACATTATAACCATTACATTACACTACAAACTACACCCACATACACTATACACCTGGTGGCCAACTAATTAATGAACAGGTCACTACACTACACTACACTACACTACACTACACTACACCCAACGAGGTTCTGACGTGTGTGGGTGTGACATGTGACGTGATGTGTGTGGGCGTGACGTGACGTGACGGGAGGGGGGCGTAACGTAACTAGAGGGGGTGGGGGGGAGGAGGGACTGATGGTGTCAACAGATCACCACCGTATATCACATGCATCACCGACCACCATCCATTTCCTCCGTCCTCTGGTCAAATACTCTAAAAGGTTCGTCATTCGTCCTCCAACTCGTTTTCAGGGTATTATTATTATTGGTCCAGTTGCTGAAGGAATTATTATTATTATTATTATTATTTTTTTTTTTTATTTTTTTTTTTTTTTTTTTTTTTAACTCGCATGCATGGTGTCCCTCTATTCCCAAGCACACACCTATAATTGACCATAATGCTCTCTCAGGATGTTACATTATGATTAAAATTTCCTGGCAACTCATCTACCAATCATCTTCGTCGTTATGTATTGTACTATCACTTATTCATAACTTTCTTCCATCACTAGAAGAAAAAAAAATAAAGTGTGGGCTATTATAATTATAGGGTAAGAGGGACTCCATCTGGGTAAAGCAACTCCCTCCATCAACTGTATACCTCGGGAACCTAAACGTATACGAGGTCTGATAACGATAATGCTGAATGAGGAATGGCTACAGGAGAATATTAATTTATATCCGATAACCGATGTATAATTTTTGCCGACGGTTTTAGAATAATGCGAAAATAGATTCTCCATATTTTACCCAGAATTGCACAGGCAGTAGTTCCATGTTTTTTATTACATACTTTGGTACACAAGTTTCACAATAATTCAGTGCCATAATTTCCATCACATGTATGTACTATTGTAACTATTATCAGATTTTATATACTTCAACCGAGACACAATCTTTCTTAATTGTTGGAACTGTATATTATAAACCTTAGCCAGATCTCCCACGAATGAAAATTATACTTACTGACAGGTCCTATATAATTTAGGAGATAATGTACTTTTAGTTTAATGGTGGGTCCCGAATCCTTCAAATTATGCGAAGAAACAAAAAAGGTCAGTTGAATTCACGCAGCCTGTTTCTTGTAATAGTTTGGGGGAATTAATTACTCCAAAACTGCGAACTCTACATGCATGTGAAGTCTGCGGCAAAAAAAGTCGTATTGCAATATCTGCCTACTGTACTCTTAAGTCCCGAAATAATAGTACTGTTATTAATGGTTACACTTGTATTACAGTATGCAGTAAATAGGAAGACTTTGCAAAGGATTGTATTTCAAATGTCTAAATCTTGGAACCTTACATAAATATCAATACAACAACTCTAATATAGTGCAAAAAATTATATATATACTGTTGATAATTATCATATTTAATGTTAATAATGCATCATGCTCAGTTAACAAACAAGGATTATGATTATGTATTTTTAATGTCTGGTTTACTCGACAATAATTAACTTCAGCCAAATTTTTTTTACCTGATATGAAAAAAAAAAAAAAAAAAAAAAAAAATTCGTGTCCTCATTCTGTCCAATAGTTATTTATATATACAACAAATCATAGCAAAACTCATCCAAACAATATTTACAAACAGGAGCCAAAAGGTTCGTTCTTTACCAGATATTTTCGTAAATTTTCTGGAAAGGAACACTTCTATTTCCTCGTATACTACCCCCTTGAGGTATGGGGGCTACGTATACCTCCCCTGTATCACTGCTTGTCGTAAAAGGCGACTAAAAGGGGCTTACATTTCTCAAACTGTCCTTTTTGTCCATATGTTACATTTTGTGCTTACTGTCTAATAATAATAATAATGATAATAATAATAATATTAATAACAATAACAATAATAATAACAACAATAATAATAATAATAATAATAATAATAATAACAATAATAAAACTAGATAATGCAATAATAACGTGTGTTCTTCCCTTGTGTTTGCTTGTGTGTATCAGGTGAAGCGGGCGGTGAAGGGGAGCGCGCCCCCCGGAAGAAGAGGTGTCGTGCCGCCTTCAGCCACGCCCAGGTGTTTGAGTTGGAGCGTCGGTTTGCCCACCAACGCTACCTGTCCGGACCTGAGCGGGCAGACTTGGCTCAGGCACTAAAACTGACAGAACAGCAGGTGAGTCACTGAGAAGATAAATACTAAGGTCATCATCGTCGTCATTATCATCATTATCATTTTTGTTTATCGTTATCATTGTTATTGTCGTCGTCTTCATTTTCTTTATTGTTATTGTTGTCGTTATCATTTTTATTATCATCATTGTTGTCATTATTTTCATTATTGTTAATGTCGTCGTTATTATCATCATCATCATTATTATCATCATCATTATCAATAATAATATCCCATCTCCCCTCTTTTGGAGAAAGTAAAATAACTGCTTTAATAATGTAATCAATTAATTGTATTTAACATTCGCTTCAGGAATGTAGAACGCAAATTAACTTGTGTGTGTGAAAAATATGAACGATATATAAACTCAAGCATTCTGATATAATAGGGAGATTTAAAATGTGAAATAACCGCTAAAATATAAAAATAAACAACAGAGTATTCTATTCTTACTCTATACTGATTCCCTCTTTTACCCTCTGTATCATCCCTTATTCTTCTTCCCTCTTTTACCCTCTGTATCATCCCTTATTCTTCTTCCTTCCTCCTCAGGTGAAGATCTGGTTCCAAAACAGGAGGTACAAGACTAAGAGGAAACAGTTGGTTGCTTGTGAGCCTCCATCCTCAGGGCGGCGTGTGGCTGTCAAGGTGAGCATCCCATTCTGTTTTGTTGGGTGTCGTTTATCAACACACACACACACACACACACACACACACACACACACGCTTCCTACATCTTTCCTCCTCTGTTTGGTTTCAATCATATACACCCTCTCAGTCTTTCTTCCTCTGTTGTTTGTCGATTATCTACACTTCCCTCCATGCAACTTTCCTTCTCCTACCTACACTTATTCCCTCTTTCCTCCTCTTATCTCCACTTCTTCCGTTTTTCCTACATTGTTTGGTGTCACACTTCCTCCATCTTTAATTAAGGGAGAAACTCTATAGATGGTATATAAAATGTATGGAACTGTACTGAATCCTTCAAACTATGTCACCAAACAGATCCACTATTACTAACATTGAGATGATTTGTTGCCTAGCATAATTTGGGGGAATCACTAGCCCTACAAATTACTGTCTAGGTTCTCCCATTAAGAGATGAGGGGCTTCTGCATCCTCCAAATAAAGTTAGGAAACAGGCTATCTCAGCATACGAATAGGGGAACTGTTTTTATTGAGTAGTTTGGTACAATCAGTAGTCCTCCAGTTTGTTTGATCATAATATAGTATCCCCGTAATGTGGGGTCACTTGTTGGGGTCGATATGGAAGGCTACCGATTCCTCCAAACTTTGTTACGCAACATGCATTCTACCTATACCCGTTGTTTTGTGGATCAGCTTGGAGGAAACAGCAGCCCTTCAATTCGCCTACATCCGATTCTCTCTGCATTATGTTAACTTTACTGCTTTTTATTTTTCATTTAATTTCTCATTTCTCGTGTTTGTTATTAAGTTATGAGGAAAATCTCTTGTTAATGAATTAGAGGGGTTTGCGATTCCTCCAAACCATGTGAGGAAGCAGGCGACATCAGTGTTACTAATAGGGGATTTGTTTCGTGGCATAGTTTGGAGAAATCAGTTGCCCTCATTGAATATTACAGTCAAGATGATTAATTATTCAGATGGATTATTCTGTCCTCTGTAATTCGTCACTAACCTAATGCACATTCTCTCTCTCTCTCTCTCTCTCTCTCTCTCTCTCTCTCTCTCTCTCTCTTAATTTTGTCATTAATTTCTATTTCACTTTATTGTTAGTTAATCCTATTTCTCTTAACCCCGTTCTCTCTCTTCTTTCTTATTCCTATTTCCGTTTTTATTCGTCACTTTTGTCATTCATATTTCCTTTCTCTATTTAACTCACTCATGCCATAGTTTTTTTTTCTTTATATTAATGACGAGAAAACTAGTCAATAAAAGTTTTATATATTTTTTTAACTTGAGTCATTATTAACTATTTATTACTTTTAACTTCAATATATACCTTTGACTCTCTTGTGTTACTCACTTAGTTGTGAGTTGTTATGCACTGATTAACTAACTTCCGGAATCCTTCACACATCCGCAGTAACACACACACACACACACACACTGCTCACATTTACACACACACACACACTGCTCACATTTTCACACACACACACACAGCTCACATTTTCACACACACACACACACACACATACTGCTCACATTTCACACACTGCTCACATTTACACACACACACACACACACACACACACATACACTGTTCACATTTACATACACACACACACTGCTCACATTTTTACACACACACACACTGCTCACATTTACACACACACACACACACACTGCTCACATTTACACACACAAACACACACACACTGCTCACATTTACACTCACAGACTGCTCACATTTACACACACACACACACACTGCTCACATTTACACACACAAACACACACACACTGCTCACATTTACACACACACACACACACACTGCTCACATTTACACACACACACACACACTGCTCACATTCCTCCCTCACAGGTGTACATACAGGTCTCGCTTGACAACCTCCGCAGTGAGCGTGAGTGAGTGAGTGAGTGAGCGTGACGGAAGTAGGAAGGCAGGTGTCACAGTAATGATGGCAGGATGCTGGAATGTGACCTGTGTGTGTGTGTGTGTGTGTGTGTGTGTGTGTGTGTGTGTTTCTGTGTTTAGAGAGAGCAGTGTGTGTCTGTGTGTGTTTCTGTGTTTAGAGAGAGCAGTGTGTGTGTGTGTGTGTGTGTGAGTGTTTAAGTATGTGTGTGTGAGCAGTATTTGTGTTTGTTTCTGTGTTTAGAGAGAGCAGTGTGTGTGTGTGTGTGTGTGTGTGTGTGTGTGTGTGTGTGTGTGTGTGTGTGTGTGTGTGTGTGTGAGTGTTTAAGTATGACATTATGTGTGTGTGAGCAGTATTTGTGTTTGTTTCTGTGTTTAGAGAGAGCAGTGTGTGTGTGTGTGTGTGTGTGTGTGTGTGTGTGTGTGTGTGTGTGTGTGTGTGTGTGTGTGTGTGTGTGTGTGTGTGTGTGTGTGTGTGTGTGTGTGTTACTGCGGAAGTGTGAAGGATTCCGGAAGTTAGTTAATCAGTGCATAACAACTCACAACTAAGTGAGTAACACAAGAGAGTCAAAGGTATATACTGAAGTTAACAGTAATATTTGGTTAATAATGAATCTTCCTTATCCTCACCCTCCTCCTCTACTTCCTGCTCCTCCTCTTTCTCCTCCTCCTCCTCTTCTTTCTCCTCCTCCTCCTCTTCTTTCTCCTCCTCCTCCTCTTCTTTCTCCTCCTCCTCCTCTTCTTTCTCCTCCTCCTCCTCTTCTTTCTCCTCCTCCTCCTCTTCTTTCTCCTCCTCCTCCTCTTCTTTCTCCTCCTCCTCCTCTTCTTTCTCCTCCTCCTCCTCTTCTTTCTCCTCCTCCTCCTCTTCTTTCTCCTCCTCTTCTTTCTCCTCCTCCTCTTCTTTCTCCTCCTCCCCTTTTTTCTCTTCCTCCTCCTTCTTTCTCCTCCTTCACCTCCCCATACTCAAGTCCATTTGTCTCTCCTTCAGGTGTTGATGCGAGATGACCAACTGATCCACGGACCTGATGAAGGAGTCCTGCCTCGACCCCCTCTCCTGCTGCCCTCCCTCGCCTCCCTCAGCACCCTCAGTTCACTCAGCTCACTAGGGTCTCTGGGCTCACTCGGTCTGCCCCCTTATTGTTACTACCCCTACTTGTGTCCTCCCCCACACTCCGCCGCATCCACAGCAGCCGCAGCCCTGTCCTCCCTGCCGCACCTCCCGCAACTCTCGGCCCTCTCCCCGGCCTCGTTGTCATCCCTCTCCTCTTCCCTCTCGTCCCTCACCTCGTCGCTCCTCCCGCCACACCATCCTCACCACCACAACAACTCGTCCTCTTCGTCGTCGCCTTCGTCACCTGCTACTGTGTCGACCAGTGGTGGTGGTGGCGGAGGAAGCAGGTCAGCCCCACAGCCTCCGTCACCCACACGCCCCTGAGATGGACATACGCACGCGCGTGAGCGCGACTACGACGCCTCTGTTGCTGTCACGCATCCCCTACGTTTCTCGCGACGCAATACTTTAACCAAGTAGTCTGATATGTCCTGTGTAAAAGAACATAATAACTCTGCAATGGTAAAAGCGACGCTGCTCTTTTTGTTTTTTAGCGTGTCAAGGAAAGAAAAGACATAATCTGTATAATAAGAAAATATTAGATCTATGCATCTATAGTGGTATTCTGATAAAAAAAGTATACGGTGAATACAGTGTGCAAACTAGTGGACACACATACATATACTTACATACACCTACTTACGGTCTGTGTGTTGCTGTCTCGCGTCACTGACAAAACAGTTTAATCGGAGTATGTAGGTTTTTTCCATATTAGGAAATACAGGAACCCGCTTAGTGTCCTCCACCAATGAACCAAAGCGAGTGAATGAATTAATAGGAAAGTCTGCGCTGTGTAAATAAAATAAACAATCTGCGCATGTGTATACACAAGCCCATGTACTTTTCACCAAAATACGTCTGTGTTTCAGTCTCGTGTATGTATATACTGACAATTTCTCGCTGTGCAAACAATAACCAGTATACTGTAGTCTGTCGTGTGACGAATTAAGAAGGCAAGCGCTCGGTAAAGAGAAGGTTAAAAAGTAAAAGGAATAGTGTACGCTGCGCTATGTATAGATGAACACAAACTGTACACTATTAACTAAACGACAAATTATATGAAACAAGCATGAGCGCGTTGAAGCTAATGATTGACCCGTGTACTGTGAAAGACGGTGCGATATAAAAACAAAACTATAATGTGTCATAAAAAAAATTCTCCCTTACTATGATAACAGACTCTCCTCTTCTTAGTGCATATGAGAGGCGAGAGGACCAACCAAATAATTAAGAGGTAGTGAACACGGATGGGTTAGAAATGAGGGTGGTTTGTTGTTGGCGAATTTGGTACGAGGGATGAGGGGGGCTGATTCCTCCAAACTATTTATATTATGCTACACTAACTAGTCTTGTAAATTATAATAGAGTTTTGAGGAATATTAAATAAATCCTCTTCTCCAGTTTGACTTTGCGAAGATGAATGAATTATATAGTTTGCCCACACTCCCTAGATGAATTGAATTACCTTTACTTAATTACCTTTACATAACCTGGAGCGTAATGTAATGATATAGTCTATTAATTAATTAGGTATGACCGCACAGGTATCTCTACTAAGTATTATTAGTGTAAAGTTTGGATGACGTGATGTGAAGGAACACTTATGAGGTAATTATGGTGTATAGGCCATCTGGAGGGCTACTGATTCCTCCAAACCCTGCTAGGCAACGGACCACCTTAATCTCACTAATTGGGAATCTGTTTCGTTGGAGGAATAATTAGCTATTCAGTGCGTTAAGGGGAGAGACCTGTTTTGGGTAAATTGGAGGGCTAATGAATTATGACTCCTTCAAATTATCCCAGGACACTAATCACCTCAATGTTACTAATAAGGGAGCTGTTTCGTGATATATATAGTTTAGAGGAATCATTAGCCCTCCAATTTACCCCCCAAAAAAATAAACACACACACACACACACAAACACACACACAAACACAAACACAAACACACACACACACACCCACACAAACACACCCACACACACACACACACACACACACACACACACACACACACACACACAGGTTCTCGTCTTACTTAACACCAGCCTATATTACCGTACAACCCTTCTGAGTAGTGGCCGGTTACTGTACACTCGCGATCCAAAATATGTATCCATGCATGCTTGCTTCGAATTGCCTGATCGAGTATGAAGCGAGCTCAAGCAAATATGAAACAGGATAAGCGTTGTAATTGGTTCACTAGTATGTCAAATTATTCGAAACTTCAACAAGACCCGGAAACAAATTTTGGATTGAGAGTGTACAGTACATTTTGTTTATAGAGGACTGACTGACTGACTGACTGACTACCTTTTCACCAAGTGTTGCCGTGCTGGTATACGGACAATCATTCCTTACTTAGTCTTACACAGAGAATTACGGTTCGGAAAAAAAATTTGCGCTATTTGTGGTTCAGGAAATTTACGCTATATAGTTATGGGTGGGTGAGGAAATTATCACTATAGTTGTGGTTTAGAAAATTTGACATAGTTTTGGATGAGAAAATTCGCATTATTATTATTATTATTATGGGCGAGGAAATTGTAGTTGAGAAAATTTGCTCTACTATTATAAAGTAGTTGTGAATAATTATGAAGATGTACAGACAACAATAATAATACTATCATGACAACCCGTACAATTGACAATGTGTTATAGTTGTGATGGAGATAACGAAAGCAATAACTATATAATAATACTGGTATACCTCTTGACGGTATTTGTGGATACTATAGGTGGGTGAAACAATCGTCTTTATTATGCAGGAAAACGTAATTTAATCAAATGTTTAGGACAGGATGATATTGTTCAGAGGCAAGAAAAATAATAATAAAGATTATTATTATTATTATTATTATTATTATTTATTATTTATTATTTATTATTATTATTATTATTATTATTATTATTATTATTATTATGTATTATATTAATATTTTTTAAATTATCTATATCTATTTACTTTTTTATTTTTTGCAAGATGGAGTAAATCTAAACACGTTGATTTTACTTTATTATACGGGAAAGTGTAGCTCAGGTGAATATTATATTTTTTTATACAAGAAAGTTCACATCATAATGCGTTTACTTTACGAGTTAAATTCAACATTGACGACCACAAGAAATAGATTGATGGTGGAAAAAAAAAAAAAAAACACTGAAAAATCAAAGACCCTTTATTTGTTGGAGGTAATTGGCCGAACATATCTTAATAAGCTAATATCAATTTACTGTAATTCTTGTATGTTGTAAAGACAATAATATTCTACTGTTGATGTTGTGCGAGTATTTATTTATCCTGGTATAGACAATATTAATTTTTTACTTTCTTACAAGGGATATCAAGTAGCAGTTATTATTATTATTATATTATATAGGAATGTATAATAATATGTTGTAGGATACACGACTTTCGGTTGTGAGGGTTGTTAATGAAGGGACCCTATGTGTTGTAGTCAGAAAATTGGAGATATACGAGTCCTTCAAATCTTGCCACGAAACACAACCTACTTTAAAGGATCTTGTTTCGTGGCATCGTAAGGAGGAATCAAAAGCCACCAGATCTCACACACACACACACGATTACAGGGTCCGTTATGGGGGTAGTAACTCAGTGTTGGTAAATCCGGAGTAAATGAATCCTCCAAACTATATTTCAAGCAGCAGGACACCACTATTGTTTTCCTTCTCTGTATGGTCCTGTTTCCTCGGATAGTTTGGAGGAATCAAGACACTTTATTGTAGTAAAAGTGTATTATCCCCGTAAGTACAGCCACGAGAAATATTTATAAGTATACAGTGATCTTGTTGAAAATTAAAGGAAATTATTTTGAACAGAGGGCCACCGAAAATTTCCCTGATAAAAGCAGAGAAAGAAAATAATATATATCACTCGGTTGTTGTTTTAATTTAAGGTGATTTTCGAAGGCTATTGATTCCTCCAAACTCTCCTACAAATTAGATCTCCTCCACATTATATACTGAAGTAGTCCTGTCCTGTTTCGTAGCCTAGTTTGGAGTAATTAGTTGCCCTCCAAACCCCCAAAGGAGATTACCCCTCTGAAACGACGACGTGAGGATTAGGTGTATAGATTGTGTAATTGTGTTATTATGTAATGCACGGGGCTGAGATTGTGATATACTACTCTCAAATACACAGGAAATTAGTTTATCATAAGTGTGGATATGGATTAAATGGTGTCACCTGCTCTCTCTCTCTCTCTCTCTCTCTCTCTCTCTCTCTCTGACACAGGAAGTGATTGTTCAACTCCCTCACCAAAAAAAGAGTGACACCCCCCCCCCCCAACACACACTCATACACACATACACGTGCTCGCACACGCATGCTCGCACACGCAATTCTATTCTGGCGTTAACACACACACACACACACACACACACACCTACACCTTTCTCCTGCCTCATTTCCATCCAGCATACATCACAGCATTCAGTTCCTTATCTGTGTCTTAACATTTCATACCCTCTATTCTGGCTTCATATTGGTGTCATTTTATCTTAACTTTGCTGTCCGTTTATATTCGTCCTTTTGCTTCTTGTTCCTCCTTTGCCTCATTTTCGTCTTTATCGCCCTTCTGCTCCTGCTCCTGCTCTTTCTCCGTTTTTTTTTTTTGTAGGTATCGTCTTCCACTTTTCGTTTTCCTGGTCCTTATATTTCACACTCACATGTTTTCTTTCATTAACTCATTCCCTCCATCTTTTCAGTCCCTCACACTCTCGACTCGGCACTCTCTCTCATTCATTGACTAACTCCTTCTCCCTCCCTCTCTCTCTCTCCCTGGGTATATCAGTTCTTCTCACACATTCTCGTTCACTCACAGTAATTCCTGCCTCTCTTCTCCTGTCATTCCCTCACTGATTCAGTCCCCCTCTCACCCACTCACTCCCACAAAATCTCTCTTACCACTCACTCGCTCCCTCAAATCTCCACCCACCCACGCACTCAAATCACCCCTTCACCCTCTTCAACCACTCACTCACTCACTCAAATCCAACACCCACTCACACACCCAAATCTCCACTTCATCCACTCACCCACCCTCCCAACCCACACACACACCCTCAAATTCCCCCTCCACCCACCCACCAAATCCCCCACTCCTATATCCACCCGCTCCCTTACCCAACCACCAACCAACTCAAAATCTCCCCCCTCCCTCCTCCTGCCCCACACCCAAACACCCCCCTCACCAGATTAATCGTACCCATCGATCACCCACCGATTACGACCCGTTGGTGATAATGGCGGTGTAATTTTTCCCGTGTGTCTGATAGTACGTTGGATCTACTTGAGGTGATTGTGTGTGTAAATGTGGGGCTCGGATTATACTCTAATTTGACCAGATTTTTTTTTATTGATTCCGTCTCGCGTGTGTGTGTGTGTGGGTGGGTGGGTGGGTGGTGGGTTCAGATAGATGGATAGACAGACAGGAAATGTGTGTGTGTGTTGTGTGTTTGTGTTAGATTTGTGTGTGTGTGGGTGGTGGGTTCAGATAGATGGATAGACAGACAGATAGACAGGAAGGAAGTGTGTGTGTGTGTGTTGTGTTTGTGTTGTGTGTGTGTTGGGTGTATTAGGTTTGTGTGTGTAGGGTTTGTGTGTGTGTGTGCGCGCTTATGTGTTGGGTTGGTGTATGTATGCATGCATGTATGTGTGTGCAAGCGCGCATGTAAATGTGTGTGTGTGTGTGTGTGTGTATCGTGGGCGCGTGCGTGGGGGAGCATGTGTATGTAATAATAATCATAATTACATGTGCGTGCGTGTACACTTGACTCCCTAAACGCACCACAGTGTACCTGGACCGTAAACTTCACGCCAACTCCACATTTACAACCAATAAAACGACATATCTCATTTATATACGTATTCTAATGGCTGGAACTATAGACGGGGACTACATGTGTGTGTGTGTGTGTGTGTGTGTGTGTGTGTGTGGATTACTAAAGACATTGTACAGTACACTCCCTCACAAAAGTATAGGTGCAATATACAGAATAATTAAAACATTTATTTGTTTATTATTTATTCAATTATTTATTAATTTATCAATTTATGTAGGCTACTTTATTAGTTATTTTTATTTATTTATTTGTTTATTTATCTTTATTCATTATTTATTTTTTAATTTATTATTGTTTTGTGACACAGAACAAAAATCAACGATATATTTAGTATTCGACGTAAATGGTTGGTTGGTTGTTCTGTTGAGCGAGTGTACAGGCTGGGGCAAAAGTTCGTGATTATTTATGTTAGGGAACGGGTGGGTGGGGTTGGGGCTACGAATATCTCCACATACTGTCACACAACATCATCATCATCTAGTGAGAGACTTTATTTCGCGACAAAAAAAAAAAAAAAAAAAAAAAAAAAAAAAAATTACAAATAACAGATTTTTTAAAGAGGGAGGCATGATTTTATGTCTGGGAATTGTAGACTACAGATTCCTCCACACTTTGCCACACAACAACACATCTACTGATAGAGTCTGTTTTGCGACATACACTGGAGTAATAAGTGGCATTCAATTCGCACACAACAGTCTGACCCAAAATATATCTATATACCTCTGTAATGAAAGCACGGTCAAAATCTTCAGTTCAAAGTTGTGGGCGAATTAGAAGGCTCCTGATTCCTCCAAACTGTGCCAGAATGCAGACTAGTATTATACCTCAGTTTCCGTATAGGTGAAGTGTTTTGCAGTACACATTTAAGGAATAGGTAACCTTCAAGTTCGACCACAATAGATTTCCACCTTAACTCATCAATTATTCTTTTATGGTGCCATGAGTCTACTCGTATGCAACTCTACGTTAATAACACGTGAAAACATATTAATTCTGCTTATAAGTGCTCGAGATATAAAACCCAATATTTAATTATACTGTAAATACTCTGCTTATTGTACTCCAAGCATAACACTTAACATTACAACCCATAAAACTATTGTGTGTGTAAGTACTCTGCTTATCTTACTCCAACTATAAAATCTTTCCATTAAAAAATTATATAAAACACTCAGCTTATTGTACTTCAACTATAAAACTCTCCCTAACTACCCATAAAAATACTATAAAATACTCTGCCAACTCTACTCCACCTATAAAACTCAACATTAACCACTACTAAAAGGGTAGATCTCATTTAGTTGTGAGTGGCGGAATGTGCATTGAGTTCAGTCGTAAAGTGAAGGCGGTGTTGTGTGGGCATGAAGGGTTGAAAAAGCTGGTGGGGTTGGGTTAGGGTGTTTATATTAGAGTTAGGGTTGGGTTGGGGTGTTTATTTTGGAGTGAGGGTTGGTTGGGGTGTTTATTTTGGAGTGAGGGTTTGGTCGGGGTGTATATTTTGGAGTTAGGGTTGGTTGATTGGTTGGGGTCAGGGTTGGGTGGGGGTGTATATTTTGGAGTTAGGGTTGGGTGGGGGTGTATATTTTGGAGTTAGGGTTGGGGTCAGGGTTGGGTTGGGGTGTTTATATTGGAGTTAGGGTTGGGTTGGGGTGTTTATTTTGGAGTTAGGGATGGTTGGGTTTAGGGTTGGGTTGATTGGTTGGGATGTGTTCGTTTGGTTTGGATGGGTATATATGTGGGATGGGGGAGGAAGGGTTGGTGTGTTGGTTAGGTGGAGGATAGGTAGGTAGGTTGGTTAGTTGGTTTGTTGGTGGGTAGTATTAGGGGTTGGGTTAGGTGCGTGGGTTGGTTGGGTTTGGGTTGGGTGCATGCGTTTGTGTTGGGGGTTGGTTGGGTAAGTATGGAGGGTTTGGGTGGCTTCGTTGGTTAGGTTGGTTGGTTTGGTGCTTAGGTTGGTTAGGGTCAGCATGGGTTGGTTAGGTTTGGTGTGGTATCGTTGGTTAGATTGGTTGGGTTGGGTGTCCACAAAGTCTGTCGTTGTGCTTCACCATTTTCCCCCTCATTCAAAAAAGAAGAAGAAAAAAAAAGACATAACTTTGAGGATCAAAAATTTGCACACAAGTTATGAAGGGAACGGAAATGTTTAAGCTAAATTAGTATGACTACGTGTTGGTTGTCTGTCTGGTTGGTTGGTTGGTTGTGTGTCTGTTTGGTTGGTTGGTTGTGTGTCTGTCTGGTTGGTGGTTGTCTGTCTGTCTGTTTGGTTGGTTGGTTTGAGGTTTGGATGGTTGGTTGGCTATCTGTCTCTGTCTGTCTGGTTGGTTGGCTGTCTGTCTGTTTGGTTGGTTGGTTTGAGTTTGGATGGTTGGTTGGCTATCTGTCTCTGTCTGGTTGGTTGGCTGTCTGGCTGGCCTGTAGGATGAATGGCAGGCTGGTT
>JAWQEG010009054.1:2500-23216 GCA_033782935.1 Petrolisthes cinctipes
GTCCACATATGAAATCTTTATAAGGACGAACTACTTGCATCCACTTAAATGTCCACCTCCATTCGTCCAAGCTGTATCGAGCCTTGGCCAATATATCGCTTTAAGGGGGTAGTACAGTGTTGGTAAATATGGAGTAACTGCTTCCTCCAAACTATTCCAAGCAACAGGACACCATTAATTCTCTTAATATGGTCCCGTTTCCTGATATACTTTGGAGTAATCAAATTAGTCCAGTATATCAAAAGTGTAATATCTCCTTAACCACTGTGTTACGGGGTGCAGGAGGCTTATAATATAACTGTGTATATTAGTGAGTGTACATCTCTCTCTGTTCCTGTTTTACTTTGTTTTTCTATATGTGTTTTTGATATGAACTGATTATATAATTATGTAACTACGGTTTTCTTCTCTATGTTTCTGCATTTCTTTTAATTTTCCAACACCTGTCCACGATATACATTGGCCAGTTACTCCAATTTTCTCATCCACTTCCATGTTATTGCCAATTTCATCCTCCCCTTCTTCCTCTTATTAAAATATCTTGCTCTGTTTTGTTTTACGACGAGTGAAGAGGCCATTTTCCGCCAGCTGCAGAAATATCTTACGATAACTCAAGTGCTTATTTCACATCCAAATGCTCATAAGATAAGGAACGTATGAACATTAAAATTTACATACCAGAGGAACATTAGTATATAATAATAATTGCTCGAATGCATGACAGTGCAGTTATACAAGTCATATAACTTAAAGGGATTATGATTTGTGGACTAACTTGATGCTACTAGTTCCTTCAAATTAGGTCTGGAAACTGTTCCTCTGCATACATTCTGTCTCATTGTAAAGTGTGAAGGAGTCAGTCGCCTTTCAATCACCATAAAAATCATATCCTATTATAATAAGCAATGAGTTAGCAATGAGTTATAGAGTGTTATGTGAATTTAGAGGCAATATGCAGAAACCTTCATAATTCCACGATGACATTATAATTTGTTGGGTGAGTCAATGAATATATGACATTCTTTATGGGGATAATAAATTTACAGCTTAAGGTATCGACCAGTGGAGGTGTGTGTGTGTGTGTGTGTGTGTGTGTGTGTGTGTGTGTGTGTGTGTGTGTGTGTGTGCTGAACGTTAGAAGTACACAAGCGCAAAGATGAGCAAACTACGCCAGCTTAAGCAAACACACACATACAAAAACATCAACTGATAACGCACACTCACAGAGACACACAAAATGATCCCACACTATTACACACAGCCAATGATAACGATTAGTACACCCGCAATCATACAAAGACACCATATAATATTATACACATATATACACAAGATTATACAGTACAAACCCACATAAGCCAACACCAATACAGATACACAGAAACAAACAGACGCAGGTGGTAGACTGTCACAACTTTGGTAAGGAAAGTTATTCGGGAAATCCCTATTCAAAACATTTTTCTTCCCCCTACTCTTTCCTTCCCACCGTCTCTATACCACAACCCCGAACTATACTCACTTTCCCTATCTCTGTTTTAACTATTCGTTTTCCCTTTCATGTCTCCCTATATATACCTCTCTCTGGAACCCTCAATCTGCCCTCAACTCTCTGGCTCTCTCTCTCTCTCCTACCCTGCCCCATAAGCCCTGTCCCACTCGTTGCATCCTCTTCAAGTCCTTCTCTCTCCTTCATGCCACCCACAATTTACCTGTTCTTTCGTTTACATTCTAGCAACACCCGATAACCTTTTTAGAGTTTTTTCTGTCTACGTCTCTGTTATTAATCTTTTTGAAGAGAAACATTACTGATGTCCAAAGAAAAGTTACAAATCTAATTCAGCCTATCAACAAGCAGTCACTGATAATGTTAGTTATTATGCATGGACAAACACCAGGTGATATAAAAGTGATATGGGTAAAATCCCCGACGTTGAAGGTTTAAACTTCTCTCTTATTGGTATAGTGAAACCAGTACAGCTGGTTGCTATAGAATACGCCCCTTCACAAGCCCAGGCCCCGTGTAGGCATAATCTGGGTTGGAAGGGTCAATTCCGTGACGTTCATCAGAAGTAAATAAAAATTCAAATCTGGCGCTCTGTACTGATAGTGGAGCCACCTGGAGGTGGTGAGGTGAGGTATTAAGCCCCTCCTCCGCTGAATACCGCTCGTCCACTCTGTCGCGGAACACACGCCTGTCAACATCTACGCTCCTCGCTGCTACGCTATGGTATTGTGTCGCGTGTTCCTGCTAATTTTTCTTTTGTGTTCTAGTGGCTGGGCCTGCTTTGCAGATGTATATTGTGTGTTTTCTAGGAGGGTTTTTATGTGTTTATGGGGTTTTTTTCTTCGTTAGGACTTAGTTCTTTCCTTAAGCGAAGGGGGCTTTTCAGCCCCTGTTTTCGGAGTTTTTCTCCGTCTGTCCCCTATTTCACTGTCCCTCCTGCCACTAGTACATTCTTCATGTGTATTTTATCGGGGTTTTCTGGGGTTTTTAGCGAGATTAGTGGGTTCCACGTGGGACTTCCCCATTCCACGTGGTGACCACATGGGGTCTTTGCAGACCTTCCTCTTACCTCCCCCGATTATTATGTGTCCCCTCTCGGTAAGGGGGAGGGAGAATTGTGCCCTGGTTCTCCCTTCCTCTCCCGAGCGGGGGTTTTTTTATTTTATTTTGGGGTTTTTTTCCATTATTTCAGCCTGGAGTGTTTCTTCTCAGGCTATCGGGTCCCCTCCTACCCCTCCTTCTGGTTCATCGGTCCGGGGGGGGCCTCCTTTTTTACCCGCTCCATGTGGCGGACGATTATGGTTTTACGGGGTTTTTTTCCCTGGGCGGCTGCGCGAGTGTGGGGGATTGTGTTCTGGTCCCCAGGTTCAGCGGGCGTGTCCCGCGCTTCTTTCCTTCGGGGAGGATGGGTTTGTGTTCCAGTGTTTGCACGTGTTAACCCATGTTTGTGTATTCTTTTCTCCCCCAGCCTACTCGTGCCCTTTGTGCTGCCTCAGGATGTACCGTGCGGGTCTCGCCTGACGGACACCTGCACTGTTCTCCTCACGCACCCTGCTTCACTCCCTTGGGTTACGACCCTTTGGCGTGTGGTGTGTGCCGCCCCTGGGCTGAGTTGTGTCGGGTTACCTCCCCTTCTGCCCGCTCCAAACTCCCTGCCCTTGCTTCTCTTCGTATGGCGTGGACGAGGGCTAGGAGAATGGCCCACAAACGAGACGGTTCTTCTTTGGCGTGGGTGGACCCGATTTTGGGAGCGGACCTGGGTTTATTCAGGACCCGTTACCCTTCTTCCTGTCTCTCGGAGTCTCAGGGGCTAGAACCTCCTGAGGCCCGAGAGATTGAGCCTGCTTCCCTAGACGGTACTACGACTCCTTCTCGGGGCTTATCCCCCCGGGAAGCGAGCGAGTCTGTCGCGCTGGTTCCCCCGACTGCCTCACCGGTACAAGGGCCCAGCAGGGAACCCCCAGCTTCGCCTCCTGCTAGAGCTGGCTCCTCAGGCCTCTCTAGAGGACGCAAGCGTTCGGCTAAAAGGTCCCGCCACTCCAGGAAGTCCCGTGCTCGTCGCCGTTCTCCTTCCTCCTCGTCTTCGTCGTCCTCTTCCTCTTCTTCGTCGTCGGGGAGCTCTCCTTCGCCCGCCCGCAATTCCCGCAGGGGTAAGCGGGGGGGGGACAGCCCCTCGTCGAGGAAGATAGTTAAAATCTTCCACACCCTTATTCCTCACGCTTTTCCTGGGGCTTCCGTCGCGCAACCTCAGGCTGTCGCTACGGAACCCGCTCCTGTTCCCCCGCCTCCCGCTGCTGCTCCCGTCGAGGGCTCGAGTCCTCCCGGGGATGTGGGAGTCCTTTTCGTGCCTCCCGTTTCCCCAGGGCTCGAGTCTCCGTCGGGGGACGTAGCTGAGGAGTTGGTTACCTCCGCACCCCCGTCCCCGTCACCCCCTCCTTCAGGAGACGGATACCTTCCCTACTCTTGGTCTCTCCTTCCTCCTGCTTGGACCCACTCTTCGGAGGAGGGCAGACTGGTGGCCTGGTCTCCGGACACAGCTCAACCAGACGTGTGGATACGGAGGGATGACGTCGTGGTGAAGTGGGGGGCGGATGAGAAGGGCGAGGCTATTCCCTTCTACAAGGTCCGTCCTATCTCAGCGCCCTTACCCACTTCAGCTAGGGTGTCCTCTGCGGCTACCCTGGACGCGATGGGTTTCCTGGTGGAGTACAGCCAGCTACACTTGTCCGGGGCTTGGAGGATTGACCGCTCACACGGTAACACGGCTCTCCTCCTTTCCCCGGACGCGTACTTCCCGGGGGATAAGGGTGAAGGGGACCTGGATATTCCAGCCCTTCTCCTTAAGTCCCTGGACCACCAGAGGAACAACGCGCCCAGGAAGCCCCCTCCTCCGTCTTTCCCCGTCATCCTCCCTCATTCCCGGGCTCCCCCGGGCTTGAGGGAGTGCCTGTGGAAGACGGAGAAGGAGCCCCCGGTCCCCTATCAGCTGAAGGAGCCCGATGGTAAATTGAGGCAGGCGGAGTCTGCTACCCGTCTGGAGCTGGCCCACACCATCTCCACGGGAGCAGCCGCCTCTTTGATTAGGGACTGCCTCAACGCCCTAACAAACTCCTACCACGAGATGTCGGGTGTACAGCTAGCGTGAGTACCTTTCTCGTGTATCATGTTTGTAGGGATGCTGGGTGAAGGGTCTCCCTGTTACTCCCGGGTACTTATCCCCGGGTTCGCTCGGTTCTTTCTTTGTTTACCCCTTACAGTGACACCCTCTCTTCCATGGCCACCGTGATGGAGGGCGTGGCGGCAATGGCTACCCACTTCATGCGGGAGGAGGCGAAGGCGTTCGCCGAGGCGAGACTGGCAGCCCGCCAAGCGGCAGCTAAATCTGCGCCAGAAATGGCACAGAGGGGAGTGGTACGAGCTGTCCCCTTGTCCCCCGCCCTCTTTGACCAACCGGCGACAGACACGATCTTCGCCTCCCTCCCAACGGTAATTAATTTACCAAAACCTTCCACCTCCAAGTAAGTACCTCTCGTGTTCGTCTTACCCGAGTTGTCACGGGGTGAAATGAAAGGATTTTTCGGGTCTATTTTGGGTCCTAATCGTTCTGTTTGTCCGTAGGCCACGTGCCCCACAGCCAGCCAGACCAGCCTACCAGCCCCGGAGGCCCTCCCAGCCCTCCAGGCTACCGAGGCCCTCCTATCCCACTCCCCCGAGAGCACACAACAGGCCCTCCCAGAGGGGCCAGCAGCCTTTTCGAGGAAGGGGACAGGTCGCCAAGCCCTTCGCGAAGCCCAAGTCCTTCAACCACCCCTCCCAGAAGGACCGCGCCACTTGAGGGTCCCACTCTGGGCTGCCTCACAGGGTGGTCAGCAGCCTGGCCCACCCACGGCTGGGCAGCAAGGATAATTCGCCAGGGCCTGTCATGGCCCTGGATTACTGTTCCGGTGAGTAACTGTCATCCTTACTGTCTGACATATGAATTATGCCTAATCCCGTCCTTGGGCTACCGTTAGGTCAAAATCAGATTTTCCCTTGCGGTCAAAATCTCTGCCTCTCCTGTCATTCTCCCCCCAACCACCCCGGGTCCCTCGGGCCCCGGGGGATTAGGATTAACGGTACTCTCACTGACACCTGTCTTCTCCCGTTACAGCCACTACGTCTACCTCCTGCCTCAACCAAAGTGTCACTTTCGGTCGTCCCGCATGTGCGGGAAATGCGGGAAAAAGGGGTAGTGGAGCGGGCGACGGGAAGGGTCTTTCTTTCTCGTTTATTCACGGTCCCCAAAAAGGATCAGGGAAAAACGAGATTGGTGATGGACCTGAGCAAGCTAAACAAATTCGTGAAAACTTTACATTTCAGGATGGTTTCGGTTGCTCAGGTCCGCACAGTTCTGAGGAAGGGAGACTGGTTAGCATCCCTGGATCTCAAGGATGCTTACTGGCACGTCCCGATCCACCCCAGGTTTCGCCGCTTTCTGGCCTTCCAGGTGGGGACCGAGACGTTCCAGTTTACCAGGCTCCCTTTCGGTCTTTCTCTAGCTCCGCGAGTCTTCACAAAACTCGTGAGGGTGGTGGCATCCCGTCTGGCAGAGGCGGGTGTCCCCACCCTCATGTACCTGGACGATTGGTTGCTTCACGCCCCTTCCAAGGAGCAGGTAGCAAACAACGTCCGGGTAGCGAGGGGAGTGCTAGAGGAAATGGGGTTTCTGTTGAACATCCCCAAATCCTCTCTCACCCCCACTCGCAAGCTGTGTTGGCTAGGAATAGAGTGGGACTCTCTTTCGGCCACCCTCTCTCTCGCTCCAGACAACGCCCGCCGGACCCTCCGCCACGTCCGCCGGGCGCATTTTTCCCGTACTTTCTCTCGCCGCCAGTGGGAATCATTGCTCGGGTCCCTAAATTTCGCGGCCCCTGCAATGCCCCTGGGACGACTGAAACACAGGAGGCTGACGCGGGAGGTAAACCTCCACCTGTCCCCCACACACAGGGACCTTCCCAGGCAAGTGTCCCCCTCTCTCCACCGCCTCCTTCGCCCCTGGCTACGTCCCGGTGCCCTGCGTCAGCGGGTCCCCTGGGTGTTCCCTCCCCCGGGGATTACGGTGGCGACAGACGCATCGGACGTAGGCTGGGGATACCAGTCTTGCCTGGGACATCAACGGTGCGGGGGATGGAAGGAAGGGGAAAGGCTACTGCACATCAACGCCCGGGAGTTGATGGTAGCGAAGGAATGGCTCAACAGACACCCTCAGTTTGCCAGGATAGGCGTCCGCTTCGATATGGACAACGTTGCGGCCGTGCAGTGCCTACAGAAACAGGGCACCGTACGGTCGGAAATTCTCCTGTCCCTGTCAGAACAGATTTTCGCAATAGCGGCCAAGAGGGACATTCACCTCTCGGCCCGCTACGTGCCAGGGCGGGAGAACGATTGGGCGGACGCCCTATCCAGGTTCAGGGGGACGTCAGTCGAGTGGCAACTGCGTCCCCTTGTGTTCGAGTCTCTCTGCCTTCGCTACGGGACACCGGAGGTGGACCTATTCGCCTCCCCATCCACGGCCCTACTCCCTCTGTTCCTGACTTTCTCATCCAGAACAGAGGCGGGAGGCCCGGACGCCTTCACGGAGGACTGGAACAGGTGGGGTCATCTCTACCTCTTCCCACCCCCAGCCACTTCAGTCCTCCTGAAGGCGATCCTCAAGCTGCGCACTTTCAGGGGGAGGGTTCTCCTCATAGCCCCCCGCTGGCCAGCACAGCCGTGGTTCGGAGAGTTGTCCCGGTGGTGCCCGCATCCCCTTCAGTTGGGATCGGCGTGCCTCTCCAGCACCCTGTCTGCACCACTCCAAGCGTCACTGAAACTACACGCTTGGAGTTTCTACGGGGAGTCCTCAGCAAAAGGTTCACTAAGGAGACAGTGGACAAGATGTTGAGGGCTCATCGTCAGTCTTCGGTGCGACAATACGAATCGTGCTGGAAAAGATTCCAGGACTTCTTGCGAAGACACCCCTCCAGGGTCATCTCGGAGGACACAGTCCTGAAATTCCTCACGTGGCTCGCCGATTCCACCAACAGGGCCCCGGCGACGGTGCTTGCGCATCACGCAGCCCTGTCTGATCCCCTCCTCCTGGGTTTTAACATTAAGGTTTCGGAGAGGCCTCTCTCTCTCCTGAGGATGGGGATTCGGGCGGGGACCGCACCTCACCGGGCCCAGGCACCCTCCTGGTCCCTTCATCGTGTCCTTTCCTACCTGACCTTCGAGGGGGTCCCTCTGGAGGTTTGTCACCTCCTCCAGAAAGCTCTCTTCCTGCTCGCCTTAGCTACAGGTTACAGGGCTTCTCAGTTGGCAGCCCTGACCCGTCACACAGCCTTTTCTTCAGTAACCCCTAACCTTACTTCCTTAACCATTTCCCCCTCCCCTGCTTTTCTAGCTAAGAACGAGCAGGCTGACGACAGAATTGGCCCTCTCGCAGTACCCTCGTTCCTGAGGGATGGAAATTTCCACCCCCTCTGCCCAGTCCACGCCTTTGTTGCATACGTGGAGGCGACGAGGGGGGCTTCTCCGGACCACCTCTTCTACAACTCTAGGTCCGGTAACCCTCTCTTCCCTAGGTCAATCGCTCGCCTTCTCTGCCGAGTGATAGAGAACGGGGATCCCGGACACGCCCCGAGGGCTCACAGCGTTAGGGGCGTGGCCGCCTCCCTCGCCTTCCTCAGGACTCACTCGGTGGAGAGGGTCAGGGATTTAGGGGGCTGGGCGTCCACTTCTTCCTTCAGGACGAGGTACCTGTTCCACTCGCTCTCCCCTACCCCCTGTGTGGCTATGGGTACTCCACCTCCTATTCCCCAGGGTCCCCGCGGGAGACACATGGGGGGGAGGGGCCGCCCGAAGAGAAAAGGTCGGGTGATTTAAGTCCCGTCACATCATCCCAGACCTCATCCACATCTTGTACAGCTTCATACTCATCCCCATTCTTCACGTGTACATATGGTGAAAGAGAATATATAATAAATTACATTGTTACGGAATTCTTGTGTATTCATTTTCCAAACAATTATTAACTAAGATGAGTGACAGGAGATATTATTACACAGGATACCTGGATCCTAGTGTCCTCCTTCATCCCCTCGGGATTACATTACCTGAGCGAGGGCCATAGCCCTAACTCAGAAGACTTGAATAAGGGGGGGGGGGGGGGAATGGGGGGGGAAGGAAAGGGGGGGGGGGGGGGAGTATCCATGGGAACCTCCCCCCTCCTCTCCTAGACCCGAACCCTTGAGTCTACCTATAAAGACTTTATGTGTAACAATTCTGGTCTATAACAGAATGGTCTACGGTTTTATGGTATACGCTACTTCTCCCCCACCACGGCGTTTCACCTAGCCAGTGTCGGGAGGGGCGTTAGCTGCTGCCTCACCGGGCTCGGTTACCTTTCCTGCCCTCCGCTCTCAACCACTCTTAACTAGCACGTGATTGCCTCCACCTCACCTCCCACCTACCGCATCGCATGCTTAGCAACCAGCTGTACTGGTTTCACTATACCAATAATAGTGCATTTGTCGCGGCTTCTAGCCGCTTAAATTGTATTTATTGGTTTGTGAAACCAGTACAGCTTTTACTGTCCCACCCACCTCCCGATGCGGCAGACACTCACTTCTTTCTCATTTGAGTGGACGAGCGGTATTCAGCGGAGGAGGGGCTTAATACCTCACCTCACCACCTCCAGGTGGCTCCACTATCAGTACAGCGCCAGATTTGAATTTTTATTTACTTCTGATGAACGTCACGGAATTGACCCTTCCAACCCAGATTATGCCTACACGGGGCCTGGGCTTGTGAAGGGGCGTATTCTATAGCAACCAGCTGTACTGGTTTCACAAACCAATAAATACAATTTAAGCGGCTAGAAGCCGCGACAAATGCACTATTTTCAACTCACTCTCCCTCGTCCCCACTAAAACCTTCCTTCTGCCTTCAGCTCTTCATTCAAGTGAAACTTTTCCGTCTCTCAAACTCACTGTACCTCGTTTTACCTCTGTCTGACATGAGCCCTCTCTCTCTCTCTCTCTCTCTCTCTCTCTCTCTCTCTCTCTCTCTCTCTCTCTCTCTCTCTCTCTCTCTCTCTCTCTCTCTCTCTCTCTCTCTCTCTCTATATATATATATATATATATATATATATATATATATATATATATATATATATATATATATACTCTCCTGCTTCAATTTACGACCCCAACCTCCCATCGAAACCTTCGCCTGCCTCCAAACATTTATCTTCCTCCAAATTCAGCAAACTTCTCATTCTTCCTGACATTCCCTCTTTCCCTTTCCCTAAGCTATTAATTTTCTAGTCACTCATTCACTCATTCATTCATTTATTCATTCATTCATTCATTCACTTCCTATTCTTGTTTAATTGGGTCGTTATACTACCTCTTTTCCCCTTTCCACTTCATCCTTCCACTTCATGTTTTCTAACGACCTTTTCACCTTGACTCTGTCGTATCCTCATTAATCAGTCTATTTTTCACGTTCGTTGTTGGCTTCTCTCCCTCCCCAACTCTGGTCTATACTTCTCTTCTTATTCCCCTCATTCTCCGCTGGGTTTTCTCTGCTCCTACCATGCATTGCCTCAATCTGCTCTCTCTGCTCTCTCTCTCTCTCTCTCTCTCTCTCTCTCTCTCTCTCTCTCTCTCTCTCTTAGTCCGTATGTCTCCTTCAATACTCCATATCTTCATTCTCTATTCCTTTTGTGTTCTTCCCTCAAGCTTTTTCGTCCGTCTTCTGTCTAAAAAATAGTGTCTTTCCCTCTCTCTCTCTCTTTACTTTGTTTCCCCTCACCCTTCCTACCTTTTCTTTCATTCACATCCCCTTCTGTTTCACTTCTTTTTCGTTCCCTCCGCTATCTCTTCTTTATTTCATTACACTATATCTATCTCCACTTCCCTCATATAACCCTGTCAAGCCTCTTTTGCCTCCCTTCTCTTAGTCTCCATCCCCATCATTCTCTCCCCAGTTCTTCTCCCCATCTGTCCTTCCTTTTCACCAACCCTCTCATTCACTCTCGTCTTTAGCCCTTAGTTCCTGCCTTCTCTCTCACATTGCCGTCTGATCTTTTCTTTAATCCCTTCCCTACACTTCCCCTTCCTTCTCTTTTTTCATTATTTCCCAGTGTAATTATTTTACTTCTCTACCTCTCTTCCCTTTCTTCCTTCCACATTCTTCATAATTATTTTCTCTTCCTTATTTCCGTTTCCTAACTTCCTGCATCATTTCCAAAAGTAGCTGTAAGTAACTTCTACAAAACACTCTTTGATACACATTTTATGACTGAAATTCTACATGAAATTAAAGTTAACATATATAAAGTATACAAATAAAGTACCTGTATATATTTAGGGCGAACATTTCAATTTCAACATTTACTTCGACATTTTTCTTTGTTACGTTTATCAGCCGACATTTCTAACTTCACATCTTTTAGGTTGTTCATCAAATTTTTTTACATTTCTCTGTAATCCCTTTACGTTTTCTTTCTAGAGGATTTTAATTTCCTTCGATAGCTACCGTACCCAAGACCCGCGACTGGCACAACATCCTAATAGCATTTGCTTTAACTTTATCCTGGCCATAGACACTGGAGTTATATAATATTGCGTTCTGATCAAAATGATACCAGCACAACTCCAAAATGTGCAAAGTATAACAAAGTTGCTGGAATAAGACTTTACGAAACAAGGATGAAATTAATGCATTTCTGAAGTAGGCAAGATATCATCAGAATTTGCCTTAAATCCTGCTGCGTTTGTCGACCAACAAGTTAATATTTAATGACTTTGTGGAGGGAGAGTGGTAGGCCAGGACAAAACAGGATAGAAATTGGCCACAGTAAGATAGGAAAGAAAGTGCCGCCCCGTCCTCGTTTTAACTATTCGCAGTACTGTGGGATGCAAATGAGCTTGAAGAACACCCACCCCTTTCCACCATGACATTTGCGTGCCATCGCGAATGTCATAATCTCTCTAAATTGTGACTTATCATCCTCACTAACTTTATTAATGCCACTAATCTCATGCTGATGGCACTGACATTTGTGGGGGAGACGTGGCACTCAGAAAGATTTCCAACTGTACAATTTACTTTGCTCTTGCCACTGTGACGATTATGTCGCTGGTAATTGCATGAGGGAGGGAGAGGGTAGGAAAGGGCAGCAGGTAGAGAAAGGGAGAAGTAAAGAAAGAGGAAGGGGAATGGAAGGGGAGGAATTAAGGATGGGTAAGTGGAAGGGGGTAGAGAAAGGGAGACGTTAAGAAAGAGGAAGGGGAATTTAAAGGGAGGAATTAAGGATGGGTAAGTGGAAGGAGGTAGAGAAAGGGAGAAGTAAAGAAAGAGGAAGGGGAATAGAAGGGGAGGAATTAAGGATGGGTAAGTGGAAGGAGGTAAAGAAAGGGAGAAGTTACGAAGGGGGAAGGGGAATGGAAGGGGAAGGAATTAAGGATGGGTAAGGGGAAGGAGGTAGAGAAAGGGAGAAGTTAAAAAAGAGGAAGGGGAATGGAAGGGGAGGAATTAAGGATGGGTAAGGGAAGGAGGTAGAGAAAGGGAGAAGTTAAGTAAGAGGAAGGGGAATTTAAAGGGAGGAATTAAGGATGGGTAAGGGGAAGGAAGTAGAGAAAGGGAGAAGTTAAGTTAAGAAAGAGGAAGGGGAATTTAAAGGGAGGAATTAAGGATGGGTAAGTGGAAGGGGGTATAGAGAAAGGGAGACATTAAGAAAGGGGAAGGATATAGAGATGGAGAGGAAGTAAGGTGATGGAAGGAGAGGTAGGGTAGGGTTCGTTCCATGGATAGTATAGTTGGTAGGGAGAACTGACATTCCTGATGCTAAACCAGTTTGTCGATAGTCTCCCCTCCTGCCAATTAAACACCTCGTAGCTGTCTGTCTGTCTGTCTGTCTGTCTGTCTTGGAGATCCTTTTATAATATTAGTAGCAGTGTGTGTCTAAAATGCTTTCCTTTATTTTTTATGACTGAGTATCCGTACATTTCTTACTGTATCTGTCCTCATTTCATCCCTTTCTCTATCTCTGGTTTTTTTTCTTCTATCTCTGTCTGTCTATCTATCTATCTATCTATCTATCTGTCTGTCTGTCTGTCTGTCTGTCTGTCTGTCTGTCTATCTATCTATCTATCTATCTATCTATCTATCTATCTATCTATCTATCTATCTATCTATCTATCTATCTATCTATCTATCTATCTATCTATCTATCTATCTATCTATCTATCTATCTCAGTGTGGGTGGAAACGAACATCAAATCCTTCGCCTCCTTCTGTCTCAGGCACCTCGATATAATACCACGGGTCGTCTGCCTCCCATCTCGGTAAATTGGAAGGCTACTGATTCCTCCAAACGATGCAATGAAACAGATCCCTTATTATAATACAGAAGTTTATGTGTTTCCTGGCTTAGTTTGGAGGAATCATTAGCACTCTGCAATCCAACCATAAGAGATTACTGCCTTAATGGCCCGCGTGCAGTGAGTCCCGAGGCATAAATCTATTTCATCTAATTAATTAACCTTGTTTGCATAAGAGGCTCGAAAGTAGCAAAACTTCCCGTCCTCCAAATTAAACTAATGAGTCTTTGGTGGTTATCAGCTTTAATTGGCTCTTTAATGACCCTTGCGTGTTCGGGAAGTAGGCGGCACTGACTTTACCTCTCCTTCCTTTTTATTTAACTGTTTATCATGTGGAAAGGAGCCAAAGTTGATTTACCTGTAATTGCGCTGCCGTCAATAATCCCTGGTTAATGCTCTTGTATGTTCAGTATATATCGCCTTTCTTTTCATCGTTGAGGCCTCGAGGGCTTAGGTACAACCACAATCAAATATCCACCGACACCTTCCTTCCAAAATAGTAAATATCTTGGTAATAAAGAACAACACGTGTATGATTTTGCAGCACCTCATAATAATAATAATAATTGAGGGGGTCGAGTTGACGTAAGGTGTTGTATGATTAAATTTTGTTATGATACTAATTTATTTGCACGATGGAGGGAAAGTGTGGGTGGATATTTGATTGTGGCTGTACATCTATAACAGTAACAAACTAAACACGTTCCACTGAAAATAGAGCGAACAAATGAAAATGTTTAATATCTTGTTAGTCATGCTTTTATGATGAATTGGTATTGATCAGCTTTTCATCTCTTGTTACGTTTATGCAATTGGAGTACAATAGCAGATAAAGGCTTGCTTAGTTTCATATTTATGGTGAAAATGAGTGATAATTGGATAACCTATGCGCCATTGTTGTGAAAATGGACAATTGATATATGGTATAGTTTTGTCAGCCATTGATGAAGCAGTTCAATAGAAGCCCCATTTAGCATTTTTCCATTCATTTGTATATAATAAAGTACTTTTTTTGTATATATTAGGGTACTTTAAATACAACCATAGTAACAACCACGGAGACTAACCTAACCCTCATTGGAACACACATAGAGGTGATAATATCTCCCTTGCTTTAGAGATAGGCGTCGAAACTCTTTGTTAGTATTTCAGCTTGAATTAATTGCTATAGCTCTCAATAGGACCATAATTCCTTAATTATTATGAGTATACAAAAAAAAAAAAAAAAAAAAAAAAAAAAAATCATAGAAGAATATGCATGTCAGTCCCGGTATTTAATTACTCATTGTTTGAAGTGGTCTGTAAAGTTGTCGGTGAAACAACGGGCCTCACGTGTATCTCAAATTATCTCAAGTAAATTTATTTTCTTTTTTTCCATAAGTTCTGGCTCACTTTTATACCTTATTTATTTTAAGAATACCGACGCTTGTATGGATTCTTGTTTTTTATTCATACTAACCCTGGCTTGATTCCTCCCCTTTTTTTTGTGTGTGTGTGTGTGTGTGTGTGTGTACTGAACCATGCTTCCTTTTTTTGTGTGTGTGTGTGTACAGAACCATGCTTCCCTTTTTGCGTTGATGAATACTACCCCTTGCTGGCTTGCTGTTCTTATGAAGGCTAATCCTGGCTTCACGTCTCGTTATTATGCGTATTGGCTCCCGCTTGCTTGGCTTCTTGATTGCATGAATACTCGCTGTGGCTCGGCATATTTCCTGTTTGTTGCTTGGGTCCCTGAGGAGGAAGCTGAGGGAGTGAACCAAGGAGCCGCACTCACACTCTCACCTACGGGGATATATTTGCTAGTTTCCTTGTAATTACTTTCGTTTTGGGGGCGGAATGACTCCAATCTCATGTGTGCAAATGTTGTGAGCATCTGGTGGATTGCTGTATCTGCTGGCATGTTGCTCTGTCTGCCTGAATCCATGCTAATCAAGACGTCTGCCTGCCACGTATATTTTGCGTGTCTCTTTCTGTGTCTTGTTTTCCCAGCATCTCATTTTCTGTTCTTACTGTATCTTGTTCTCCATTTCTGTTTTGCTTTCCTATGTGCATACGTCATTTTCATATGTCGGTGTAATAAGGAGATCAAAATTTAGCTCTCTCTTTCTCTCGTGTGCATATTAGTGTGCATACGTATCCCAAAAACGTCATAGGATATCAAAACAATTTTGGGAGTTCTTGATAGTTTTGTTGAGCTCTTTACTGACTAATGATATTTTATGTTATTGCTAGCGATTTAATTTTCATGCATTGTGTATTTTTCTTCCTTCACCAGTATTTCATCCCTTTTCTCACCTCTAGTATATAGCCTACTTATTTTTTCCTGTCTGGGAATTCGTGTACATCCTTTCTCTGTCTTAGTTCACTCACTATCATCTCTCTTTCCAACCTTTTCCACTCCTTGATTTTGAAATATTATTGTTGAAACTAAACCGATGATTAAGACAAAGTTTTCCATTACGGATTCATATTCTTTGTTAAGAAGAGGTGACGAAAATATTAAGATTTTCCAATAATTTAGTATCCGCTTGAGATTTTATCATTCATTTCGTCGAATTCGCTTTCACTAAACGTGATGTAAAATTCAGAGGTAATCTTTCCCAGCGACAGGGGAAATGTTTTTAGTAAAAGAATAAAATTGGTAGTGTATTTGGGGCTGCAATAATGGAGGATTTGGCTCTTCCATCAGTGCCTGCCATTTTGGGTGACAATAGGATCCAAACGCTGGAGATTTTTTTTATATGTCCAACAAAATTCAAATTGGTGTCTGTTTCTGGTTTCTACTTTACATTGGATAAAATTACCCAGTTTCTCCACCACGATTTTTTTTTCGTTTTAGCAGAAATGTTTCCTTTTCCTACTGCAAGGAAACTTATGTGTGCAATAATGTCAAAGTGGCTGTGATACATGTCTGACAAATTGAGGGTTTAATTACCTAGCACTTCTACCGAGCTTGTTCAATGAAAAATCTTTCTTCGGTATTTATTGAAAGAATTACCGTTTTGCAGCAGTGTTGCCAGATCCGGCTGGGTCCCAGTATTTTGCCCCAGTCATTTATTGTATTTTATCACGATTATTTCCCGGTAGTTTGCCCAGGTTAGGTTCCGGTAGTTTGCCCAGGTGAGGTCCCGGTAGTCTGATGCGGTCTAGGTTAGGTTAGGTCAGGTCAGGTAAGGTCAGGCTAATTTCAAAATGCCCCATTTGAATATGCCCTATCTTGTAAATGGGGCATTTGCGGAGAAAATGCCATAGAAGAAACTAGTCTTAGAATGGTCTAAATAAGTGGGTAATGAAGGTAGAAAAACCGTACGCAATAACGGTAATTCATTCAATATTTACCCTTTCTTCTCTCCCTCCCAACCTTTCTTATTTGTCCCACATCTTGTTCCCACCAACATAAACCTCCGACTTCCGCTTCTTCACGTCTCTATTTACACAACCCTCCTGACGTATCCTACATCCCCTTCCCTGCTCCCTTCTCCAACTGTCCTTTTTATTTCATCTGTTACCTTTTGTACTTACTGTCCCACCTCTCAAAAATCACCTTCTTCCTCGGGCGCCATATGACCACTGTTGCGGGGCCTTATGTCAATTAATCAAACAATCCCTGCTAAACAACTCTCCTTGCCAGCTTGCTCCATCTCACTTTCTCATCTCTGGGACGTCAGCCACTTCCCCACTTATTCTACATCACGTTCTTAAGTCCTCAACCTTCCACGCTTTCATTATTCCAGGTTTCCACATTCTCAACTCTTTCTACTTCAATCCCCCCCCCCCCACCTTCTTAAGTCCTCAACCTTCCACGCTTTCATTATTCCAGGTTCCCACATTCTCTACTCTTTCTACTTCAATCCCCCCCCCCCTCAAACTTTCTCAACCCTCCATTCTTCAATCTCCCCACCATCTCATCTCTCCATACTTCACTCTTCCCACCACCTCAACCCACTCCCTACGTGCCCCACTTTCCCTGACTGGTCATCGTACCTAGGCTGGTTAGTTATCCCCAGCAACGACCTTAATATCATGTTGTCAAGTGTTCTGTTTACTGGCTTGCTTCGTGTATTAGTTCAGGTCTGTCTCTCTCTCTCTCTCTCCCTTCATAATCTGGTGAGCTAACATATACATTTTTTTTTTTTTTTTTTTTTTGTGAGCAGATATCACAAGTAAAGTCTCTTCAGTACACTAAACACACAGTACAGCAGTACTTTTGCCAGTTTCTCTATCTATTGTCCTTAATTAGTTTTCTATCACTGTATCAATATCCATTTTATTTTCTCGCTCTTTGCTCCTCCTTGTATTAATATCAATCTTCTATCTCACTAAATTGTTCTTTTCTCAATATATCACACTCAGTCTTTCTTTACCTTTTTTATATATACGCTTTCGCATGTATTTTTTCTTTCTTTTATAGTTTCTTTCTCCAATCTTTTCCCTCACTTTTGTGTTCCCTGCTTCTCTCACATTCGTATCTCCCTTTCTTTATTCTCCTCGCCAGACCCTTTGTGTATCTTTCCATGCTCTTTCATTCGTGTATATATCTCTCTTTCTCTTCCTATTTCCCTATTCCCTTCCCCCTCTTCCTTCACGGGTAAAAATGGAGACGAAACTTGTATTCCTGGTACGAAACTTTACCAAAGAAACAAAAGGTATGATATTTCCCCTGACCAAACCCCCCTCGCAGTGTAGTAGGACTATTAAGGGACCCTGTGATATAGTCAGAAAATTGAAGGTAAATGAGTTCTTCAAATATTGCCACGAAACACTACCTATATGGAAGGAGCGGGTTTCGTGGCAAAGTCAGGAGGAATCAGAAGCCTCCAATTCCCATACACGATCACAGGGTCTTATAATTATATCAAAACCCCTTTCCTTACGTTATTTCATATTTCTGCTTCAGTTGCTGTTGTTGTTGTTGAAGTTCCTCAAGCTGTCTGACCGAGCAGCCCCGAGCTCTTGAGGAAGGCTATGGCTTGAACCGGGCTTTCCCACAGTGCCCTCAGTGAGTGTATCTTGTGTTGTTGGCGAGTGTGGTTGTGTGCACTGCAGTCTTCCATAATGTGTTTAATAGAATGGGGTGCTGTGTTGCATCCTGGGCAGGTATCTGCGATGGCTCCATCTAGTTTCTTTTGATATGTCAGAAGAGCCGGATGATGGCCGCTTCTCAACCTGGCCAGGTGGACTCTGTCCTCCAAGGGAAGGGAGGATTCTGATGGGTGGATGTCAGGGGGTCGTGCATGCAGCAGGGTGTTGTTCTTAATTTTTTTTTATGGATTGGTGGGTGATTTGAGTTGGTGGAGTTACTTTATCTTTCGTTGACTAAAAAGGCCTTATGATTAAAATAGGCGATCGAGCTAATATATGATATAGTCATTGTGATAGATAAGAAGAAATTGTTGTGAGAAAAGAAAAGGAAGATGTCAAAAAAGGAGGGAACGTGGAGAAAAAGTAGGTGAATGTGAGAATGATTGAATGGGGAATAATAGAAAGAACGAAGGATATAAAAAGGGGGGAAGAAAAAAGTTGAAATGAAGGAATGACGCTTAAGAGAGGAGCAAGAGAAGGTAGAAAATTGAAAAATGGGAAGAGATAATGAGTTTACAAAAAATAGGAGGAAAGATAAGTACCGAGAAAGTAAACTGAGGCAATGGAAAATTATGTAACCAAGGATGAGAACAAATAAAGATAGAAAAGCTAGAAAAGATAGAAAAAGAAGGTATTGAAGGAAGAGAGGAATAAGATACAGAAACAATATGTAAACTAAACAGAGAGAGAGAGAGAGAGAGAGAGAGAGAGAGAGAGAGAGAGACACCATTACACCACTTCTCATCTCAGAGGATAATTGTTAGCATTCTCCTTCGTTTCTTTTATTGCCTATGTTTTTCCTTCCTTACTTCGTTGTTTTCCTTCCTTCCTTCGTTGTTTTCCTTCCTTCTATCCTTTCTTCCTTTCATCCTTTGTTCTCTATTTCCTCCGTTCTATTCTTTCTATCCTTTCTATTTCTGTCGTTCTTTTTTTGCCTTTCTATCATTCTCATTATTCTTTATTTATCGTTTATTGTGCATATTTCCTTTGCTTCTATTTTGTTTCTACTGTATGCTTTCCCGTCTTCCTTCCTTCCTTCCTTCCTTCCTTCATTTGGGAATTGAATTTAACTTTCGTTCTTCCTCCTTCTAATTATTCCATTGGCTCCTCTTCTTTCTAAATTTTCTCTTCATTCCTATCTTATTCCTCAATTTCTCCTCATTCCTATCTTCTTTATTATCTCTTCATTTCAACTTCTCTCTCCATTTTTCTCAAAAATTATCTTCTTCCTCTATTGTTTTCCCTATTCTTATATTTTGACCTTCCCTTCTTTCCTTTCCTTTCCTCACACTCCCTACAGCCTACCTACTTCTTCTCTCTCGTTCCCTTCAGACCAAAGAACATGAGAGAAAATAGCAGGCAGGCAGGCAAATTACCAGACTCACCAGCACAACACAGACAGGAAAACACAACGAGCCCTTTAAAATAATCTCTTCCTCACTGTACACACAAGAGAGTGGAAAAATATAATTATAGTTCAGCTTGTTTCAGCATTATTCCGTTACCAACCAAAGAAGATTTCCATTTATATTTCTTGTGTTGTGGCTTATTTGGAGTATCATTATTATCGGGGCCTCGCAAGAGTCACGGGCTACTGACAGCTTACAGTCCCGAGGTTGAGGTATATAAAAAAAAAAAAAAAAAAAAAAAAAAAAAAAATATTCTGACTCTGGATATTAGTTGATGTATTTCAGTACTTATTAATTAATCTCTGGGAATATACCACTTGCATTGCTGGGATTCTATTTAATTAAAAGTAAGTGAAGATTTCTTGACCCTGAGTAAATGACGAACTACCGTGCAAGGAACACACACACACACGCAATCCTCCAGACCAAATAATTATGTGGAATTACTGTGGATTATGTATTTTTTCAAGGTATTCTTTTTTATTTTTACTTGATGGTGATACTATTTTTACTCAGTGCTGATCGTTGAATGAGTTTGTTCTATTTTTTTTTTTTTTTCATTGTTATCTCACTGGCTATCCAATATAAACATAGAGAAAAGAACGACCTCAGTATACAACTTGACTGATCGTATTTTTTTCTTATGTTAATTAAGGTGAGGTTACATTGAGCCAGGTCGGTCGGATAGGCCATCTCAGCCGACCGTAGAATTCTGAATATCAGCTTAAAAAAAAAAAAAAAAAAAAAAAAAAAAACTTAACTAAATAAATAAATACAAAATATAATTGTATAGTAATGTGAGGTTTACAACTATATATTTTGTCGAATTAAAAGTCCTCTGTGATCCTGTCCTTTTTTCACTTCTCCTCCTATTTGGATTTTTTCTCATTCTTTTCATTCATATGCCTATCACTATACTTCTTATCTCATGAATGATTTCCACTTTCTCTCTATCTATCCTTCCATTTCATTCTTTTTTTTCCCCCTTCCTCCACTTCATGTCCTTCCTCCCTTCCTTCCACTTCTTTGCTTTTTCTCCTCCACTTCATTCGACCAGTTATTCTCCTCTTTTCCTCTCTCCTTGTGTTCTTTCCTTTCCTCCTGCATTCTTTCCACTGCATGCAATCTTATTCATGTTTCTCTCCTCCAAATATACTCGTGTGTATAAATAAGTATGTGTGTGTGTGTGTGTGTGTGTGTGTGTGTGTGTGTGTGTGTGTGTGTGTGTGTGTGTGTGTGTGTGTGTGTGTGTTTGAACTTGGATTTATGTTTGTGTTTGCGTTTGTGCTTGTGTTTGTTTGTGTATAACGAAG
>JAWQEG010009055.1:0-20000 GCA_033782935.1 Petrolisthes cinctipes
GTTAAGATATAAAATGCTAGAGACCTACTGTACTGTACTGTACTGTACCATGCCCTCCCATTCTCTCATATGCAGAGTTATTGATTTATGTATATATATATATATATTGATTGTACTGTACTTATGATTTGTCAGTCTATACTATGCCATGCTATATAGAATTCAGCTGTACTATACTATACCATCCTCTCCTCTCCTCTCCTCTCCTCTCCTCTCCTCTCCTCTCCTATACTATACTGCTGCAGAATACCATACCCTCCCAACCTCTCCCACACTGTATATTCCCTAACACTGTACCAACGCCATCGGACCATTTGGCCCCCACAAAGTTCAGGAGTGTTCTTACTTTATAGATGGGAATTATTGTAGCCCCAAGGGGAGAATTTTTCACCCCAATATAGTGTGACCTGCGGGAATCACGTGGTCCTTAAGGTGGTAATACTACGTGGGAATATTGAAGAGTTACTCATGACTCCAGACTTTATTTTTTTTTATATTCTTAATTATGGCGAAAATGTTCCGAATCCCTTCAAGTAATGATGTAATTTGTCTTGGGCTATATTATTATTATTTTAAAAAAAATAAGTATAGTATGTGTGTTTTAGCTGACTTTGGAGTGTTTAGTAACCCCACATTTCACTGACAACATTATGACCTTATTACCTAACTGTTCTGAAACCCGTGAAATGCAGAGGTTGATACACTGTCAAACAGAAAGATAAGTTTTGACGAGTCCGTGAAGTCATTGTTACTAAATTATTGTATACAGTATTTTGACAGGTGGCAGTATTTTAATTAATGCAGGTGACTGGAGGTGAATTGGATATATTTTATGACATGCCCCCAGTGACTCCCCTCAGTGTGTGGCTGGTGAAGGGGGCACTGAAGGGGAATTCCTGAAGGAGATTAGGTACGGTACCATTCGCTGGGTGAAGGTGACACTGAAGGGGGATTCCTGAAGGAGATTATGTACCATTCGCTGGGTGAAGGTGACACTGAAGGGGATTCCTGAAGGAGATTATGTACCATTCGCTGGGTGAAGGTGACACTGAAGGGGATTCCTGAAGGAGATTAGGTACCATTCGCTGGGTGAAGGTGACACTGAAGGGGATTCCTGCACGAGATAAGGGACTACTAGCCATCGTCTAGATTTTACACTTTGCGTAAGAAGGCAGGAAGCTGAGGGTGACCCCGTGGCCTGGTGTTGAGAGGGTACAATATGTGCGGCCGATACACCACACACTGAAAAAATATGTAATGAAAGGTTTGAAGGCGATGATGACGGGGAAGACATCGAGGGTAAACTACGTAAGGGTTGGTTCTGACGTCCTCTGTGGCCGATTTGGAGGGCTGCTGATTTCTCCAAGCTAAGCTGCTAGATAGATATCCAACTCGAATACTGCGGAAGTGTGTTTCCTGTTATAGTCTGGAGAAATCAGTAGCCTTCCAATTCGACCACAAAAGACTGATATTAATCCTTGAAGTCAACCTGAAACAGATGTATCATTACCATTCTCTGTATCGTCAATATACAGTATTACATAAACTCTAGTGGTACAGGATAGTATATAAGAGGGTTCTACAGTGTTGTAAGTCTGGAGTAACTTATTTCTTCACACTATTCCAAGTATCAGACAGCCATTATTTTTTGTTAATCTAGCCCTGCTTCCTGGCATACTTTGGAAGGAGGTATCGAGTTGCTCCATAGTACCAAAAGTATATTATCCCCTTTAATAAGGATCCTGTGATCGTGTATGGAAATTGGAGGCTTCTGATTCCTCCTGACTATGCCACGAAACACGCTCCTTCCATATAAGTAGTGTTTCGTCGCTATATTTGAAGGACTCGTTTACCTCCAATTTTCTAACTACATCACATTGTCCCTTAAGGCTTAGTAAGGGCAATGCCATCGACATTATAGAGAGATGGAATGACATAATATTACCCATGACTGTCATTATAGATGTACTATTTTCCTTCCCTTGTTTCTGAGTCAGGAAATTATATACTTCTAATCGAGAGAACTTGCGACCACTAATGTTTCCTTCCACATCATCGGGTTATCACACCCACACGTGCTGAGGTTTTCGCTGGCTACCTGAAACATATTGTAAGGAAGGTTTACTCGTCGTGTGGGGAGACGTTCCAATCAAAGGGTGTTTTGTACTCACTTGATTTTCTTTTAAGTTTGACGCAAGGATTCAGATGCAAAGACAAATTATGCACGGATTGAGAGGTGAGGCGGTGAAGGCAATCTGTGTGTGTGTGTGTGTGTGTGTGGTATCGATATCTGTCTATCTATCTATCTGTCTATATCTATCTATACCTGTCTTTTATCTGTCTCTCTTTCCATCTATTTATCTATCTATCTATATCTATCCATCTGTCCATTTATTTATTTATCTATCTATCTATATCTATCCATCTGTCCATCTATTTATCTATCTATCTATATCTATCCATCTGTCCATCTATTTATCTATCTATCTATATCAATCCATCTGTCCATCTATTTATCTATCTATCTATATCTATCCATCTGTCCATCTATTTATCTATCTATATCTATCTATCTATCTATCTATCACACTGCAATCTTTTATAATAAGTTACAAAACCTTACCAACACTAAGGTTACAGATTTCTTGTCATAGTTTGTAATAATCATTGTGGCATCCAGCAGGTCACCTCCAGGTTGATGTTGTGGCAAGGAGTAAAAATTAATGTTGACGACTGACTGACTGACACTGACTGACTGGTTGACTGATTGGCTGGCTGACTGGCTGGCTAGCTGGCTGGCTGACTGACACTGACTGGTTGACTGACTGACTGACTGACTGGCTGACACTGACTGACTGACACTGACTGACTACTGACTGACTGACTGACTGACTGACTGGTTGACTGACTGACTGACTGATTGGCTGGCTGACTGACTGACTGACTGACTGGCTGGCTGACTGACTACTGACTGACTGATTGACTGATTGGCTGATTGGCTGGCTGACTGACTGACTGGCTGACCGACTAACACTAACTGACTACTGACTACTGACTGACTGACTGACTGACTGACTGACTGACTGAGAGAGCTCCCGTCTTGCCTGATGGTCAAGTAAATCATTAGCACAACAATATCACTGCTCTGATTTTCACTGACCACAGACCTCATTACAAGTGTATGTATGTGTGTATGTATGTATGTATGTATGTATGTTCCTTCCCACCAACCACACCCTCCCCACATTCACTCTCTATCTATCTCTCTATCTTTCTCCTTCACACTTTTCTACGCTCTCTCTCCGTTACTGTTTCCACCCATTTCTCTCTCTCTCTCTCTCTCTCTCTCTCTCTCTCTCTCTCTCTCTCTCTCTCTCTCTCTCTCTCATGTTCTTTCCATCTTACACTTGCCAACTCCATTCTCGATTTTCTCATTTTCTCCACCTCTTCACTCCCTCATTATATACTCTCTCTCTCTCTCTCTCTCTCTCTCTCTCTCTCTCTCTCTCTCTCTCTCTCTCTCATTTTCTAGCCTTCTTTTTCCTTATCGGTCCTGTGAACTAAGAGGGGGCGGGCGGGTAGGGGGGGGGGGTGGCTATTTTCTTCGCTAGTGTGTGTGTGTGCCGCCCCTCCGTCCTCCTGACCAAACGTAACTCTATAGTTTGTTTACGTTTTTACTTGGCAACAGTGCACCGGTTCCCATTGAGCTGGTATCCTTAAGGGAGTAAATATTGTCGACAATATGAATGGAAGGGGGGCTACTGATTCCTTTGAACTATGTTGGGTAATTAATAACTTTAGGGTGTTTTATATAATTAACATGGTTTGGAGAATTATATTGCCCTCCAATGTTTCGACAAGAGATTCGTCTAATCCTTTTATTTCATGTGTGTGAAGTCGATTTTATTGTTTATATATTTTTGGTATGTAACCTTGACGCGTGTAGGTTTCAGAAAATTCGTATTGGTTTGCAATTCATGAAAATAAAGTCAGATGAAGAAGCATTTTCAACAGACCGAAAGAAATTGTAAGTACATGTATAAATAATAATAGAATATATATATGTATGCACAAATAATAATAATAATAGAAAATGTAAATATAATTATGCACAACGAATAGTTCATCTTGTTCATTATCAAATTCCTGTTGGGCAGTGACATTCTCTGTGACTGCATCGCGTACCACCAAACCATAATTATTATTTGTATAGTTTCTTTTCCAACTTATAAACAGTGATGTAGTTTCTTGGTGAAAAAAAAAAAAAAACAATGAGAAAGGAGGTGAGGCGTGTGGAAAAGTAAAAAGGTCTATTGCTTCCACCAACATGTGCTACGAAACAGATCCCCCGTTAGTAACAATGAGGTCATCTTTATCTTGGCCTAGTTTGGAATCATCGGTAGCCTATCCAACTCACCGAGACAAAACCATTCCCCTCGGCCACTAAACCGTATCGTCATTTCCACTTTCAGGTAAGATGACGAGAAGCAGCCAGCCACGTGTTTACAGTACAGTCCCTCGCCTGTAGTCCGTGAAGGTAAGTAAGTAAGTAAGTAAGTCACCGATCGAGTTTATATATATATACCTTTAGAAGTTTAGATACCTACCTACCTTTAGTTAGTGGGAGGCCATGCATCTAGTGGTGTTGGGGAATTGGAAGGCAACTGATTCCTCCAAACTGTACCAGGAAACAGACAAGTAGGCTACAGTCGGCAGCATAAGTTCTCTTCATTTCCACCTGCAAAAGTATGAGCCTAGTGATGCTGTAATACCATTTATATACCGGTATATGCAGAGATGACAGATATACTTCACATATGGTAAATTACACATGTTTTTTAGGATAGAAACTGGTTCAGGATGTAACTTTATCTGGTCATATTAGTATTATCAAGTATATACAGCCACAATCAAATATCCACCGACACTTTCCTGCCATCGTGCAAATAAATCAGTATCATATCAAAATATAATCATACAACACCTTATGTCAACTCAACCCCCTCAGTTATTATTATGAGGTGCTGCAAAATCATACATGTGTTGTTCTTTAATACCAAGATATTTACTACGATGGAACGATAGTGTCGGTGGATATTTGATTGTGGCTGTACGTGAGATAGAGGCGAATTTATGCTACCGTCTGTACCTCAGTATACGAGCAGAGGATATTATGTTTTGTAGCATTGGTTGGTAGAAATGTGATGAAGCCTTCCATTTCGTTCACTAACATTTATTAGGGATGGTGGGCGATTACTGTTCACGATATTTGGTGTTGTAAGGTTTCGTGACAGACAAGAAAGATCGTGGTGATGTTATTGTATCTTTTGTACCGGTAAATAATAATAATAATAATAATATATCTCAAGTGAAATAACCCCAATGTAATAATATACGTGATTGAGAGATTAAAACACTCACACACACACACACACACACACACACACACACACACACACACACACACACACACACACACACACACACACACACACACACACACACACACACACACAGACACACACACACACACACACACACACACACACACACACACAAATATTCCCTATGGTTTGTGGGTTGGAAAAATAAACAAATAAAAAACAAAGTGGGTAATCCGTTGTTGTCGGTGAATAAATTTGAGGGCTACTGATTCCTCCAAATTATGCCACGAAACAGCTGATTCCCTACGTGTATTAATATGGTAGAATTGTTTCCTGGCATAGTTTGGAGGAAACTTTTCGCTGTAAGCAAAGTGTAGCATATTCACTCATACTATTTAATTGTCTCACATTCACTCATTCTATTTAATTCTCTCACATTCACTCATTCTATTTAATTCTCTCACATTCACTCATTCTCTTTCATTCTCTCACTCACTCTCTCTCACTCACTCTCATTCACTCACATTCTCTCAGTTTCTCACTCACTGTCTTTCTCTCACTCCTTCACACTCAATCAATCTCTTTCACTCAGTAACTCTCATTCATTCTCTTCTTTTCACTCATTCTCTTTCTTTACTAAATCTATCTTTCTTTCACTCACTCACAGTCACTCAATCTATTTATCTATCTATCGGCAGAAGTTATCTATTAGTCTATCAATCAGCCACTCTATCTGTCTATCTATCTATCAGTCAATCAGTCAGTCTATATATCAATCAGTCAGTCTATCTGTCTATCTATCTATCTATCTATCTATCTATCAGAGTATCTATCAGTCTGTCTATCAGTCTATCAATCAGTCAGTCGATCTATCTATATCTATCTATCTATCTATCTATCTATGAGAGTATCTATCAGTCAAGCTATCTATCTATCTATCTATCTATCTATCTATCTATCTATCTATCTATCTATCTAACTATCTATCTATCTATCAGGGTATCTATCAGTCTATCAATCAGTCCGTCTATCTATCTATCTATCTATCGATCTATCAGTCTATCAATCAGTCAGTCTATCTATCTATCTATCTATCTATCTATCAGAGTATCCTATCTATCAGTCTATCCATCGGCACACACACATGCATCAGTCTTGTTGAGTTGATTAGTATTATTTCCTGGACAATTTATGAGGACCTTCCCTTCGATCTCTCTTTCATTCTCTTTACATTCACTCTCTCTCTCTTTCATTCTCTCACTCATTCTCTCTCTTTCATTCTCTTACATTCACTCTCTCTCTTTCATTCTCTCACATTCACTCTCTCTTTCATTCTCTTACATTCACTCATTCTATTTCATTCTCTCACATTCACTCATTCTCTTTCATTCTCTCACATTCACTTTCTCTCTTTTACTCTCTCACATTCACTCATTTTATTTCATTCTCTCACATTCACTCATTCTATTTCATTCTCTCACTCACTCTCTCTTTCATTCTCTCACATTCACGCATTCTATTTCATTCTCTCACTTTCACTCATTCTCTTTCATTCACTCACTCTCTCTCTTTCATTCTCTCACTCATTCTATTTAATTCTCTCCCTCACTCTCTCTATTTCATTTTCTCACATCCACTCATTCTCTCTCATTCTCTTATTTTCTCTCATTATATTTCTTTCTCACACATTTACTCATTCTATTTCATTCTCTCTCTCTCTCTCTTTCATTCTCTCACTCACTCTCTCTCTCTTTCATTCTCTCACATTCACTCACTCTCTTTCATTCTCTCATATTCACTCACTCTCTTTCATTCTCTCATATTCATTCACTCTCTTTCATTCTCACACATTCACTCACTCTCTTTCATTCTCTGACATTCACTCATTCTATTTAATTCTCTCACATTCACTCATTCTATTTAATTCTCTCACATTCACTCATTCTCTTTCATTCTCTCACTCACTCTCTCTCACTCACTCTCATTCACTCACATTCTCTCAGTTTCTCACTCACTGTCTTTCTCTCACTCCTTCACACTCAATCAATCTCTTTCACTCAGTAACTCTCATTCATTCTCTTCCTTTCACTCATTCTCTTTCTTTACTAAATCTATCTTTCTTTCACTCACTCACAGTCACTCAATCTCTCTTTCTTTTCTCACTCACTCACTCACTCTCTCTCACTCACTCACCTTCACTCACTCTCTCACACACACACTCATAATCTATAATTTTTACTCTCTTAATCAATCACTCGGTAACACATTCTCTCTCCCTCACGTATAATTTCTCTCACTCTCATGCATCCACTCACTCATTTTGTCATTCACTCACTCACTAACTCGTCCCTGGAGGCTTCAGTTTGGAGGAATCGGTAGCCTCCAGATTTCCTATTTTCAAGAATTAAGAATATGGGTTATAATGGGATACCTATATAACACATTGTTTTGGGTGGTAAATCTGGAGCAACTGATTCCTCCAAAACTATTCCAGGCAACAGGATACCATTTTTATTTGTCTTCATCTGGGTGTGTTTCCTGGCATACTTTGGAGGAATCAAGGCGTGTGATCTCTAAACTCTCTTTCTTATTCTTATTCTGTTAATAATTATAGTAAATATTATTATACAATGTTGGATATTAAATGACTTCAGTATTTTTTTATTGGAGACTTTTGGCCAGAGAGAGAGAGAGAGAGAGAGAGAGAGAGAGAGAGAGAGAGAGAGAGAGAGAGAGAGAGAGAGAGAGAGAGAGAGAGAGAGAGAGAGAGAGAGAGAGAGAGGTTTGTGTGTGTGTGTGTGTGTGTGTGTGTGTGTGTGTGTGTATGTGTGTGTGTGTGTGTATGTGTGTGTGTGTGTGTGAGTGTGTGTGTGTGTGTGTGTGGAGAGAGCCGTGTCGCCTCTTGTGAAACGTCAGGCATGAAAAATAGATTGTTCATGTGTGTATCTCAGGTTGGTGTAGTACAAAGAAACGTATACACATGTTAATTCCCTGGGGGTTATTACACACACACACACACACACACACACACACACAAGACAGGGCCCGCATACATATGGAGACCTTGATAGATTAATAGAAGTACCGATAGATAGGTAAATCGATAGACAGATAAAAATATAGCTGATGGTGGAAATTAAAGGTTTAATAACTTTACAAATATTTATCTCTCCGAACTACGAGTGAGTATGTTAAATTATTTTTCCCTTGATGTATGATACTGTATTGTGTCGCAGTGTTAGGTGTCTCATGGAACTGTCTAGGTGTGAGGTGTGAGTGTAGTTGAAGAATGATGGTATGTTGTGTTGAGGTGTGAGGGTAGGTGAAGAATGCAGGTAATGTGTTGAAGTGTGAAGTGTTTGATGGTACTGTGTTGAGGTGTGAGGGTGTGTTTTGATCCTGGTACTGTGTTGAGGTGTGAGGGTGTATGTCGGTACTGTGTGTCTAGGTGTGTGGGTGTATATAGGTACAGTGTGAAGGTGTATGTAGGTACTGTGTGAGGGTGTGTGTAGGTACTGTGTGAGGGTGTATGTAGGTACTGTGTGAGAGTGTATGTAGGGACTGTGTGAGGGTGTATGTAGGGACTGTGTGAGGGTGTATGTAGGGACTGTGTGAGGGTGTATGTAGGTACTGTGTGAGAGTGTATGTAGGTACTGTGTGAGGGTGTATGTAGGTACTGTGTGAGGGTGTATGTAGGTACTGTGTGAGGATGTAAGTAGGTACTGTGTGAGGGTGTATGTAGGTACTGTGTGAGGGTGTATGTAGGTACTGTGTGAGGGTGTATGTAGGTATTGTGTGAGGGTGTATGTAGGTACTGTGTGAGGGTGTATGTAGGTACTGTGTGAGGGTGTATGTAGGTACTGTGTGAGGGTGTATGTAGGTACTGTGTGAGGGTGTATGTAGGTACTGTGTGTGGGTGTATGTAGGGACTGTGTGAGGGTGTATGTAGGTACTGTGAGTGGGTGTATGTAGGGACTGCAGTAGGTGGGCGGTACTCAGAGTAAAGGTCGTCCCATCACGCCAACATGACCATCAGAGCAGCAGAGAGGAACTTTGTGCGTGAAGAGCCGTTGTTAAGTAATTATTCCGAAGCAAATCTGAAGGACTCAGTACAGGCGAAAGTGTAAAATTCACAAATTTATCCTACACACTCAATAACAGAGTTTGAATACGATTTCTAATATATAAAAGATTGTAGTTACCTCTCCCAAATCCCGATTTATAATGCCTGTCTTGGTTGTCTAAAAACTGAACCCTGAGGACTAGGATTACAGTTCTTAGGGGTGTGTCACGAGGCTGCTTTTGTAATCCAAGAGAGCATGACTGATGATATCGTTGCCATGCAGTCAGCCTTGACAGTAACGATAGGAGAGTCATTACCCCTGTCTAGTGTCTCATCAAGTATAGTTACCCAAGTGTGTTTACATTAGTTCTGAAAATGTTAAGTGGGCCGTCTGTTGTGGACGAGTTTGAAGGCTACTGGTTCCTCCAAATTGTACTGTACTTCAATATGTATTCCCTATTGTATCGCGAGGTGCTTGTCTGTTTCCTGGTATTGTTTGGAGGAATCACTAGTCCTCCAACTCACCCACAACAGATTACCCCCTTCAGCAGCTGGTGAGCTGACACGGGTTAGATATATCTTGTGTACAGGAAGCTACTAACACGTCAGGTATGATTAATGTCGTGCAACATTTCTTTTGTTTTTGTTTTTTGTTTCAAAATTGTAGATTTTTTTCCCCGTCGGTTTTAGTAAGACTATTTTTTTTTATAAGGAGAGAGTCCCACTTTCTACCCGAGAATGATGTCTTTACATTGTAATTTGGTTTCGTATGCTTGTTGAGCAAGGCGTGTTAACCCGCAGTTACGTTGAGGTTTGAATGCTTTCACACCCCAGCTTATGCACAATTGTCTGTACGACAAACTTCCCACAAGAAATGTAAAAGTAAAAAGAAAATGAAATGTGTCTTGGTACTGCCTGCCAGTCACCGTGGAAAGGAATTGGAACCACTACCAAGTAATTTATTCAGAGAAAACCATGGACAACCAAATATAATCCATGGTCACCAACGTCAATAATTTTAGGGAAATGTGGACTGACGGACGTACGTAAAGAGGGACGAAAGTAAGAAGGAAAGAACTGACGGATTAATTATTGAAGGACGAATGATTACATACACAGGTGGACGCAATGTCGGACGAACACAAACGAACTAACTGAAGGACGGAGGAGTGGTGTACTCATGGAGGTAGTATAGCTCCATGGGTGTACTGCTGTAGGATCCTTTACAACACACACACACACATACAAAAGAATGGAAGTGTTGACACGTGGCTCGTAAATCCAAGCAGCAATATGTTTACAAAAGGGATGGTGGCGTGAGTAACGATGGTTGTGCGTGTCCGGTGTGGGTAGTGTTGGTTGTACAGGTGTTATAGCCATGGTATATGTGTTGTACTGATGGTGTTGTGCTCATGTGGGTACTGGTGTGGGTCATGTTGTTGTACTGGTGTTATAGCCATGGTATATGTGTTGTACTGATGGTGTTGTGCTCATGTGGGTACTGGTGTGGGTCATGTTGTTGTACTGGTGTTATAGCCATGGTATATGTGTTGTACTAATGTTGTCTGTCGTGCTCATGTGGGTAGTGGTGTTGGTGGTGTTTTGTTCATGTTGATGTACTGGTGTTGTCGACTTGGTATTTTCTCTCGAACTGTTGTGTCTTGCTGATGTGGGTAGTGGTGCGGGTCTTGCTGGGCCGTGTTGTTTTCGTTCTAGTGGAGTTGTGTTAGCGATGGTGAACTTGTGGTATTTGATGTCGTATACTGGTGTGGATGTTATGTAATTGCAAGCGTTGTTGTCCAGCTTATCGTTGTTATTGTTTGTGAGTTTTGCTGGTATTTTTGTGATTGTTTTGTTGTCGTATTGGTATTGGTGTGGGTTTAAATTGTGGTGTAGTTCTGGTGTGGGTCGGTTTGTACTTTTTGTTTATTTTCTTGTCCATATGTGTCGAAGTGGCTACATAGTAAGGAAAGAATGTTGTAAAATTGCAGAAGTACAAAACAGGTGAGTGTATGTCAGGTTTTATTCGAGAAGGGGTCAGGTGAAGTGGAAGGTTGGGGAGAGGGTCAAGTGTGGTGGAAGATTTGTGAGGGGGTCAGGGTGGGGGATGGGGTCAGGTGAAGTGGAAGGTTGGGGAGGGGGTCAAGTGAAGTGTCAGGGTGGGGAAGAGGGGGGGGGGGTTCAGGTGTAATGGCGTGGACAAGGGTAAGTGTGTGAAATATGTCACTGTCACAGAGGAGGTGGGAGGTCACGTCACTCCTCCCTTCACTCCTCCCTTCACTCCTCCCTTCACTCCTCTGTCTCACACCTCTCTTTCAAGCACTACCCACCACCACCATCACCACCACTACTCTCCACCTTCTTCTTTGCTGTGCTACCTCCTCCTCCCTTCGCACCCCCGTAGAGAGGTATAATATCAATCAATCAATCTTCCCTTCACACCTCTCTCTCACACCTCTCTTCCACACACCACCTTCCTCCACCACGCTGCACCTTCTTCTATACACTATACTTTCCCTCGCCTCAGTAGACTAATTGGAATAGCATTAGCAAATATCCTCGCGAGGTTCATGAGGTGTGTTGCTGCATGAATGTCCATTGTGTTCTGTTTATATTCCACTACCCTTCACAACCACCTTTCACACAACCCTCCTCCACAACTACACACCCTCTTCCACCAACAACTACACCTTTAATCTCCCTTATAGCCCATACACACCCACCACTACACACACATGTCTTCAATCTGTCTACACTCACCTTCTTTCCCTCTAAATCCTCACTCTTATCCTTCACACTCACCCTCTCTCCCTCCACACCCACACTCTCTCCCTCCACATCCTCACTCTTTTCCTTCACACCCACACTCTCTCCCTCCCCACTCACGCTCTCTCCCTCCAAACCCTCACTCCATTCCACACCTACCTTTCACTCTCATCCTTCATATCCACACTCAACCCCCCCCTCCCCCTCCACACACACACACACACACCTTCACCCTCCCCTATCCTTTCCACCCACTGCACAACACTCTGCTCCCCCTCCCCCCCATACATAGCCTGGAGTACTGCATGGGTAACCTGCGTGTCGGCAAGTACAAGGGTTCTCCTGGTCACCTCTGAGATGGACTAGCAATAGTTCTCCTTGTACTGAGACCCTGCGAAATTCACATAGTTTTTTTTTTATTATTAATATGGAACGCATGACTGCAAACACATGCAGCACAATGGACACACCCGCAAGATAGATGGAATAGGTAGATAGATAGGTAGATGGATAGACAGATATGTGATTGATAGATTTATTGAAAAATTGCAGGTAATTGCGATAGCCTTTTAAGCATGAAGATAGTAGTTTTTATTTGGTAATTATTATTTTTATGATGGCTGTGTGGTATTCCTGTTAATAATATTTTCTTAATACATATGTTATATATTTTTTTCCCATTCTACATTCACGGAAAGCGCACAAGTAAACAAAGAAAAGTTACACATTCGCAGATTTGCCCACACAACACGAACACATACTCTTTTGAATAGAGATAATATATGCAATTTCATACAATCCCATGGACATCATGGACTCAACCATATGTACCCAAACATAATGACATGCTTACACACACACACACACACACACACACACACACACACACACACACACACTGCATAACAACCTCTCTGTTAACGCCTGCAGACACAGTAGGTGGATATCTTATAAGGTATCTTTAAGGGCCTAAGGCAAACACATACACACACACACACACACACACACACACCTTCCCTGAGTCCGGTCTTTGGTCTGTGAAGGTCTAGCTAGTCACGTGGTTTTTATATTGTAAATACACTATATGGCTGGCTCAGGCTATACAGTAGAGGGGGAAGGATCTTCGCTGTCATTACTGCGATGATGACAGGCGAAATAACAACTCTTGCACAGTAGTTGCCACCTTGATGTTGCATACTACTGCACACGGAGCATTGCGTCACACTCACCCCCGGAGCCATGTCCACGCTCCTACACTCCTCAATGTTGTTTTTATGAATCGTAATTAAGGTGTGGGTGAGGCCCCTGGGACTCCACAGTCACAAGTGCCTGCTCATTCCTCACGTCGGTGTGTACGTGTCAGGTATCGGTGGGAAATATAAATATATGTGTCGTGTGTTTATGTGCACACACACACACACACACACACACACACACACACACACACACACACACACACACACACACACACACACATTCAGCTGTAACACAGTCAAACATAAACACAAAAACATTCAGCAGCAACACATACACACACACACACCGAGGAACTGAAACTAGGTACAGTATAACGATGGGTTGGTCAGCGGGCAGGTTCTTTCCTCCTTCCAAGGTCTAACTAGAGACTCTGCTGGAGACCTTGCTTCCTTGCCTCTTGCGTCAGGGGCCGGGTCAGGAGGCCGTGTTAACCAGCGGTAATAAACGAGCTAGCTGGTATTTTTGATGCCTCCCAGTGCTATCACTTTCTCCTCGCCTCACTGGACCTACCTGCTTTATTAGCCCCAAAGTCTCTTAACATAAAGGGAATGGGCGAACGCTTTTGTTGTTTTCTTTTCTGTGGATGGTCGTGTTATTCCCCAAATCTTTAGGTTATGGGGAATGAACGGACTCTTTTGTTGTTTTCTATTCTGTGGATGGTCGTGTTATCCCCAAGTCTGTTAGGTTATGGGGAATGGACGGACGCTTTAGTGTTTTCTATTCTGTGGATGTTCGCGCTTTATCCTCAAGTCTGTTAGGTTACAGGGAATTGGTGCTCTCGTCTTTCTGTTATGTTTGGTTGTTTAATCTCCAAGTCTGCTAAAGTACAGGTAATTTATCATATTAACCTCCAAGTGTTAAGTTACGGATATATAAACTAAAATATTCTATTCCTTGGATGTATGTATGTATGTACAGCCACAATCAAATTTCCACCGACACTTTCCTTCCATCGTAGTAAATATCTTGGTAATATAGAACAACACGTGTATGATTTTTCAGCACCTCATAATAATAATTGAGGGGGTTGAGTTGACATAAGGTGTTGTATAACGCCTTATTCCCAGTTCTGTTGTCCTCCATAAAATTGATATAATATTTCTTTAACTAAATATTACTATTGTATTTTTTAACCAGTTTGAAATATGTAGATGAATTGATCAGTTATGTCCTTTTTGGTATCAGAATGGCAGAGTTTTATTATTTTTCTCTTAAGGATCCTGTAATCGTGAATGAAAGAAAACTGGAGGCTTCCGATTCCTCCTGACCACGCCATGAAACAAGCTCCTTCCACATAGGTGGTGTTTCCTGGCAATATTTGAAGGACTCGTGTAACTTCAATTTTCTGACTACATCACAGGGTCCCTTAAATATGACAAGCTTCACCTTCCCTACTTTCGATGTAGTTATGTTATCACTGGACATCTAGCATATAGGTCAAGGTATGAGTGATTTATTTGACCATGTTTTTTGTAGTGGTTCGATACAACAATAATCATAGTTCGTATTAAGGGATCACGTGATGTACTCAGAAAATTGGAGGTAAATGAGTCCTTCAAATATTGCCACGAAACACCACCTATATGGAAGGAGCGTGTTTCGTGGTATAGTCAGGAGGAATCAGAAGCCTCCAAGTCTCATACACGATCACAGGATCCTTAAGGGAATGGTATACTTTTGGTACATACATTACAGCGCCTTAATTCCTTCAAAGTATACCAGGAAACAGGACCAGATGAACACAAATATACTGGTGGTGACCTGTTGCTTGGACTTGTTTGGAGGATTCAGTTGCTCCATATTTTCCAACACTGTACTACCCCCTTAAGGGAATAGTGTACTTTTGGTTCATTTGGGTGCCTTGATTCATCCAATCCTTCAAGCCGTGAAACAAAACAGAACCAATACCCAAGGAAATTGTTTCGTGGGATAATTTGGAGGAATCATACACACACTCACCAATTCCCCAACAGCATCAACACAGGTATCTCAACGTAAAAACAATGTAATAAAAATGTTTCCCCGGGCAGCGAGAGAGTTGGACACAGCGACTCTACCTCCCTCCATTCCTCCCTACCTCCCTACCTACCTCTCTGCCGTGGTCCCTTCCTCCCTCTCTGCCGTGGTCCCTCCGTCCCTCCCTCTATCCCTCCCTGCCTGCCGTGGTCCATGGAGGTAGTATAGGTATCCTATACTACCTCCATGCCGTGGTCCCTCCCTCCATCCCTCCCTTCCTCTCTGCCGTGGTCCCTCCCTCCATCCCTCCTAGTCTTCGTTCCTCCCTCTATCCCTCCCTGCATGCCGTGGTCCCTCCCTCCATCCCTCCCTACCTCTCTGCTGTGGTCCCTCCCTCTCTGCCATGGTCCCTCCCTCTATCCCTCCCTGCCTGCCGTGGTTCCTCCATCCCTCCCTGCCTGCTGTGGACCCTCCCCCCGTCTCCCTCCCTCTGCCGGGGACCTTGAGAGAACTGCTGCTGATGTCTTACTGCTGTCATGACGAGGCAGAAACCAGCTTGCTGCTCCCTAGTACGACCCGCCAAGCGCCTGGACACATTGAAGTCCTAAACACTAGGAGTATTATGATGGGTTGGAATTGTTGGTGAATTGGAAGGTCTCTGATTCCTCCTAACGATACCAGAAGACAGACACCCTCAATAGTGCTAATAGGGGATCTGTTTCGTGGCATAATTTGGAGGAACTAGTAGCCCTCCATTTTACCAAAAAGAGAATCTTCCCTTAAAGGGCTGCTGAATCCATCTTGAGTATACGATTAAGATTAATATATATATATCTTAACTATGTAACGAGATACATCCCTCATTCGTGTACCAAGATAGTGTTGTCTTTTGGCATCGTCTGGGGGAATAACTTGTCGTCCAATTCACCAATAACCGGAAACCAGATAAACTAAGGAATAATGATATCGGGCACTTGGTCAGTTGTGCCTCAATGTGCCAGAAATATGTATAACTGTAGGGTTTTTTTTGAGCGGCGCCGGCTGTGGTGACTCCCTTGCCGGCGGTGGCTACGGAGATGATGCAACAGTCTCAGCGTCATGCAAGCAAACAGTCATGCACAAATTTTGCTCTTGCATTCATGTACTAGAATGTTGTGCCACCAACTATGGTAATGTTTTGTTGAGTGTCATAGTTTCTTAATATATTTTTGTGGTAGTTGCCTGCACATGTGTCCATCAGTACTATGTCATTCGGGGCAGCATTCTTAAAGATACTCATAAATAATCTACTCAAACATTCAGTCACAATTATGTCAGGGAAAGTTTGTGCAGCAGGTTTAGGCAGAACAACATAAATATCGTAAATGTGAAGACGAGAAGCGCTACCACCTGTTACGTCTCTTAATAATTGCAGCAAAAACACTCCCACGAGGATATGTATATTTTGTATCGACACGCGAGGCAGTAGTTGTAGTAGTAGTAGTAGTAGTAGTAGTAGTAGTAGTAGTAGTAGTAGTAGTAGTGTCGGCGGCTCGCATACGTAAAAACCTCTTGACCTCATTTGTAGGCCTGCTCGCACACACACACACCCCTCCACCTGCCCCATCCCCCCCCCCCCCTCTTCTCACTCCCAACCAAGCCCCTCCCTCCACCATCCCTCCTGCAGCAAGGTCGACCTGGTGGTGGTTGGTTGTTCTTGTAGATGTTGTCTTGCTGGCCACGCTCCCTCAGCACAACATGACCCGTCCACCACGAGTTTTAGGCTCTTGCAACACACTCTATGCTTTCGTTGACCTAGATTTGTTGCTGATGATGATGATGTTGATGTTGTTGTTTTACTGACCACTCTCTGATAACTCAACACGCCCTGTAAACGAGTATAGTCTTAGCCTCTTGCAAAGCTGTTTTCTTTGACCTGTTGGTGTTGCTGCTACTGCTGATGCTAATCTCTCTCTGGGTCCTCTCGCACATTCACAACACAACGCAAAACAACATGACCCATCCATCCTTAGTTAAAGCTTCATAATCAACCTTTCACAACACAACGCAACACAACATGACCCATCCATCCGTAGTTAAAGCTTCATAATCAACCTTTCACAACACAACGCAACACAACATGACCCATCCATCCGTAGTTAAAGCTTCATAATCAACCTTTCACAACACAACGCAACACAACATGACCCATCCATCCGTAGTTAAAGCTTCATAATCAACCTTTCACAACACAACGCAACACAACATGACCCATCCATCCGTAGTTAAAGCTTCATAATCAACCTTTCACAACACAACGCAACACAACATGACCCATCCACCCGTAGTTAAAGCTTCATAATCAACCTTTCACAACACAACGTAACACAACATGACCCATCTATCCGTAGTTAAAGCTTCATAATCAACCTTGCACAACACAACGTAACACAACATGACCCATCTATCCGTAGTTAAAGCTTCATAATCAACCTTTCACAACACAACGCAACACAACATGACCCATCCACCCGTAGTTAAAGCTTCATAATCAACCTTTCACAACACAACGTAACACAACATGACCCATCTATCCGTAGTTAAAGCTTCATAATCAACCTTTCACAACACAACGCAACACAACATGACCCATCCACCCGTAGTTAAAGCTTCATAATCAACCTTTCACAACACAACGTAACACAACATGACCCATCTATCCGTAGTTAAAGCTTCATAATCAACCTTGCACAACACAACGTAACACAACATGACCCATCTATCCGTAGTTAAAGCTTCATAATCAACCTTTCACAACACAACGCAACACAACATGACCCATCCACCCGTAGTTAAAGCTTCATAATCAACCTTTCACAACACAACGTAACACAACATGACCCATCTATCCGTAGTTAAAGCTTCATAATCAACCTTTCACAACACAACACAACGCAACACAACATGACCCATCCACCCGTAGTTAAAGCTTCATAATCAACCTTTCACAACACAACGTAACACAACATGACCCATCTATCCGTAGTTAAAGCTTCATAATCAACCTTGCACAACACAACGTAACACAACATGACCCATCTATCCGTAGTTAAAGCTTCATAATCAACCTCTTGCAACACTTTAAATGCTTTCGTTGACCTGCCAGTACATTAAAGGTGCCTGGCCCCGCTTTGCTGACTAGGGTACTACTGGGCTGGGAGGAGTGGGAAGGGGGTTAGTAAGGGGATGGTAAGCAAGATAAAAGAGATGAAGGGTTAAATCTTTTCCAGTGGTCAGGGTCTGTTGCAATGCTTGGTGCTTTCGCTAACCTGATATACTTTTCACCACCTGCTTGCAGTTGTGCTGGTATTATTAATTTTTACACACATGCATTTCTCTCGGTATATAATTATACATGTGTGTACTTTGTATACTATATATGTATATAATATATAATTAAGCACGTACGAAATCTTTAATTTGTTTATATATTGATTATTGTTTATCGGTTTATTGTACGTTAATGCATACAGTCTCGGAATTTTTTTACTTGTGCTTGTTTGTAATGAAATTGAATTCTGGGGCGTGTAATATTGTCTGCCAGTTGGAGCAAACTGATTCCTTCAAACTATTGCATATAAATAATAACTGTACTGAAAATAATGAAATATCTTTGTAGAGGAATGCGTGAATTTGGAATAAGTGTTAATACATCTGTCTGTGCAAGTGTTGCTATGAGCATGTACACTCGAGCTCGTAAATTCGCAACCACATCCTAAAATGTTTATGTCATCTGAGCTGGTAACACTGTGTGGGGAAGGTGTCATTGTAGGTGAAAGATTGTATCATGTCCCTCTAGCCTACTATGTTCCACCTACTCTGATTCCTCACCAAATAAATGTTACCAGCTCAAATGGCATAAACATCTAAGTACGTGGTCGCGAATATACGAGCTCGGGTGTACTTGTCCGTGTGATTGTCTTTGGTATTGCAGAGTAGGGTTAGTTGGTTTGAGGTTCAGAAAAGGTACTGCTGTAGTTTGATGTGACATAGCGCGTTGGTGTATAGAATTGAACACACATAATTATACATACACACTTGGTCCAGTTGTCGGCATGTTGTGTGAAGTGCCTGGCGAGTAAGTGTTTATTGCCTATATATTGTAAGAGACATACGAGTACCTGAACGTTCACAGATAACATCTTAAGGGACCCTGTGATGTAGTCTGAAAGTTGGAGAAAAATTAGTCCTTCAAATATTGCCGCGAAACACCACCTATTGGGAAGGAGCTTGTTTCATGGCATGGTCTGGAGGAATCAGAAGTCTCCAGTTTTATACACGATCACAGGGTCCTTAATAATGGCCATATCATGTTTATCATCTACCACCAAGTGTTTACAAAGACTAAGTTGCCACTTTACATACGAGGCGCCGACCGCATTTTAAATAGTATTGGCTCAAATGCAAACGCTCTCATTTCCTTATACAGTAATCTAATATATTCATTATGGAAAAGACAACAAGAAGGGCAAGGTTTCCCACTCGTAGCTGTGCCTGAGAAATTGGAGAACATAATTATCACTTGTCCATATTCA